>LKNJ01003477.1:46955-123427 GCA_002120245.1 Maccullochella peelii
TGTGTGTGTGTGTCAGTTTGACCTGGTGTGTTCAGATGGATGGTTGGTGGATATGTATCAGGCCACTCTCAACGTGGGCTTCCTGGTTGGGAGTATCGCCATTGGCTACCTGGCCGACAGGTAAGTCTGTGATTGATTGGTTAGTCTGGTTTTACTGTTGGCGTGATGAGACTTCAGATTCACTCAAATGCCTTGAATTGTCCTCCAGGTTTAATTTGAACTGGATATATAAGAAATGTAGCACTAAGACAGAGAATATTACAATGTTTGTATATTATAGTATTGACTGTGGTCTCATTGGTTTATAGCAGTCACACCAAAGTATAATGTGCATTGAAACATTGCTGCTACAAGACCTATATTATCTTATTAAGCTGACTAATGACTGATCCCTGTGGGCCTCGTTTGTTCTTCTGTCCTCAGGTTTGGCAGGAAGATTAGCTTCCTGATGTCCAACCTGTTGAATGGGATTGCGGGAATCCTGGTGGCCGTGGCGCCAAACTACGTGTCTTTACTGGTTTTCAGAACGCTCTACGGGTTCGGAGTGAAAGGCGGCTGGGTGTCTGGATACGTGCTGAGTAAGAACAACGTTTAACCTCCCAGTTGTGACTCCAACAGAGCTCCTCTTCTTTGTTCTTTTTCTCAAGCATTATTTGATACATGTGAAACCTTTCTGCTTCTCCTCTCTCAGTCACAGAGATTGTTGGAGTGGAGTACAGGCGGACGGTGGGCATATTGTACCAGATGTTCTTTAGTGTCGGCATCCTCATTCTCCCTCTGCTCGCCTACTTCATCTCCGACTGGCGTTGGCTGCAGGTCGTCATCACTGCACCCTACATCCTCTTCTTGTCCTACTACTGGTGAGAAACACTCGTGCTTTTTTATTCTATGCTTTACACAGGAAGTGCAGTCTTGAAATTGCACCACATTGTGCTTTTAGAGAAGCTTTTAAAACACAAAAAAACATTACATGACTACATTAAAATCTTTCACCGGGGAACATTCACTTATTGATTATATACTACTTATACATGTTCAAAAGTGTTACCTTCACCAGTGTCCATACTGTATCTGACACCTGAAATACTAAAACTATTATGATCTAACATGTTGTCGACCTCTGTGGCTTCACATAGCAGAGAAATTCACCAGTTCAGCTTTAACACAGATTTTGGTCATTTTTGTGACAAAATCCTGGAATTTTTCACCATAAGAAACAATAAATAGCAACAATTCTTATTTCATTACTGATAAACTTGCATTATTTTAATCCTCCTTGATTTAAAAACTAAGAGAAAAAAGATTATGTTTATTTGCCTTTAGCTAGATTGAGTTTGTCGTCATTGCTTCATGAAAGTTTTGTCACATATGCAGGTTTATCCCAGAATCTCCCAGATGGCTTCTCTCTCAGAACAAAAGGTCCAAAGCTGTGGCGATCACCGAGGCCATGGCCAAAGAGAACCAGATGACTCTGTCCAAGAACATCGAGGTAGCTGCCAGGTTTAGCAAAGACAAAACACACATTAAGACACCAGATCAGACTGTGTCCAGTTCAGCACGGCAGTTATAGACAGACAAAATGTCTGAATCTGTTAAAATACAGTTTAGGATAACGCACACTTTGCCTCAACACTGCTTCCTGTAGACGTAAGACACTTTACCCTTCACCTGATTCCATTCAATTTTTGTATTTAATTATTATTATTATTAGAACTTTCTTTTCTCCCCCTCTTTATTTGTAACTCTTTTTTAACGCTTCATTTTGCATACAGTGTTCTAGTTTTTACTTCTCTATACTATGCATCTGTTTTTGCACTTCAGCTGCTGAGACACTCAAGAAAATGAATCTTATCTTTTCTATAAACTAAACTTTAATTACTGTTTGCTTATGTAATTGCATATCCTGCAAGATCATCAAGATACAGTAGGAGTTGAAGCATTTCTTTGTAAAATCTTGACGCCTTTTCTCTCTGTGAAATGCAAAAGAAAGAGCAGTTTTTCTGTTTTGTATGTTCACCAGTTACTTATAAATACATCGCAGAATCAAAGCTTTGTTATTAGCAGCGTTATTCAAAGTGTATGTTTGATCCTGCAGACTCTGGCAGATGATAACGCAGACTCCAACACTGCCTCCTTCATGGACCTGATCAGAACTCCAAAAATGAGAAAACACACTTTCATTCTCAGCTACAACTGGTGAGTACGCTTTTTTAAAATTTTATTTCATTTTTTGTAGTTAGAAGTGATCGTTTATATGTTATATGGTTAGTTTTTGTTTTTTTCAAACATGGGTTTTTGTAACACAACTGAAACTATGTGGAAGCAGTGGAAATAAAGCTCACTTTATTAGTTAGCCGTTTTTAGATTAGGTTCACTTTTAAAATATTAAATCCTAAATGAAACAAACTGATGGTCTAAAATAACACAATGGGCCCATAATTTAGGCATTTTAAATGATTCTCTCACTAGAAATGAGTCTAGAAATGTTTACAAGCATGTGTAGTCATTTTTGGATGATGGTTATCTCATTTTGGAATAAAACTACGTATAATACGTATAATGATCCATCTTTGGAGTACACGCACCATTCCCCCTCCATCTCTTCCAGGTTCACGAGTGCTGTGGTCTACCAGGGTTTGATCATGAGGCTGGGTATTCTTGGAGGAAACGTCTACATCGACTTCCTCATCTCTGGCGTGGTCGAGTTCCCTGCTGCCTTCCTCATCCTCTTCACCATTGAACGCATCGGCAGACGCCTTCCCTTCGCCTCCGCCAACATTGTAGCTGGAGCCTCCTGCTTCATCGCTGCCTTCATTCCTGACAGTAAGTCTGAGGCGACAGGTGGAGATGTCATCAGATTATAATTTCCTGGTTCTCTAAAACTTGTTTACATATTTTCTTTGATCATTCGTCTCTGTCGTTGCAGGCATGTTCTGGTTTAAGACGGTGGTGGCCTGCATCGGCCGGCTGGGGATCACCATGGCCTTTGAGATGGTGGTGTTTGTTAACACTGAGCTCTACCCAACGTTTGTCAGGTAAAATGTGCAAACTGTACACACTCTTAGTCATTTGTTTGGGAGGGATGCACTTGCAATTTGCAAAATGTCATTGAGCTCGTTTCTACAAAGGTCAGTGTCAAAGTGTCAAATAGATATCTAAAAAAAGCCTAATTTTGACAACCACAACCAGCTCTGACAGCTGTAAATGTGGTCCGCATTACTCCACCAGCTAAATTCAGATAATTGCTGCTCAGATTTATTTACATTGGTACACGAGCATGCTAATGTTGCCTTTTAGTTCAAGTACAGCTGAGTCTGACAAAGTACAGCTTGGACTGATGAAGTCTGAGATGTCCTAAAATGGCTGCTGAACAGAGGATAAACCCATTTAATTTAGGTAACAGTAGGCCAAACTTAGAATATGAATATGAAGCTTTAATTTTCCTTGTGTAAAATGAGCTTCACAGCCTCATGGGGTCGCTAGCATGAGACTAAGCGTGACTTTTAGCTTGTTCAACAAAACAGTAAAAATTTAAATTGAGTGTCAGAAGAGAAAAGGTTTGAAAAATGAATATACTGTATGTGTAAATGTGCATATCGTCACTTTGAAATAAAGTATAGAAACTATCCCGTTGCTCTTCTGTCTGTAGGAACCTGGGAGTGTCAGTTTGTTCGACTCTGTGCGACGTCGGAGGCATCGTAGCTCCCTTCCTGCTCTACAGACTGGCTGTCATCTGGCTGGAGCTGCCTCTCATCATCTTCGGTGGGTTTTATATAATTACGGAGTGACATTTGTTGCAGTCTGTCTGAAATTAGAAGAAAATGTTGTTATTATTACTCACTTCAAATCACTGTCCAGCCCGGGTAATGTTATTTTATTTTTATTTATTTAATCAGTCGGTCTCATTGAGATTAGGATCTCTTTTCTAAGAGAGACCTGAGAACAAGAAACATTCACAAGAACACCATCAGCAAACAGAAACAACACAATAAATAAGGAATTAATCCAAACAGTTACAAGAATCATAAAAAACATCAGAAAATACAGCTTTAAAATCACCAAGTAAGACTGCATGTTACATTCCTTTTGGTGTATTAAACATTTTAAAATCACCCCACCTCCTCTGGAGAAGTAAATTCAGTCCAAATGAGGCTTCAGTCTGCTTTTACCTCATTTTACATACTACTGGGACACCAGTTGTTATACAGGCCTGGCAGATTGGGAGGGAGGGGATCGGTGATGGAAAAGAGAATTCAGATTTCAGTGCCAGATGTGATTAAACTGGATGGGAGATACACCAGCTGGTAAAAATCTAACATGTTATTAAAGTTAAGAATATGTTGTACTGTGGTGTGCAGGGTCTCTGGCTTTCGTGGCTGGTGGTTTGGTGCTGCTGCTTCCTGAGACCAGAGGTGTGCCGCTGCCGGACACCATCGATGACATCGAGTTCCCAGAAAGGTGAGCATCCACTGCTGAAAAAGAAATAATGAGGTTCTTTATTAGACATACTTTGGCACAATCCATTTATGTCTTTATATCTAGCGTATGTAAATGTCTATATTGGATACAAGTATGTACTTAATGTACATCATGTCATTTTGTGTGTGTGTGTGTGTTTAGAGTGAAGGAGAAGGCTGCACAGATGAACCAGCAGCTGGACAACCTGTTGCCCAACAGCGACGTATCGACCAACAAAGATCCAGCGACTGTTTAAGCTCCTTCTGTGATCAAAGTATTTATTTATGTTGTTTAACTGTGTTGCTTGTGGATTTATTAGATACCGCCTTTGATTTTTTTTAATTTTTTGACTGTGTAGCCAGCTAAATATTTCTGTTTGTCTGTGACCCTAATACAAAGAATTTAGTGTTTAGTTTAAACTTCTGTTGTGTTTTCTTTTGTGATGAATGATGTTGGATGACTTATTGAAATATATTGCCGTTGCTGGGAAAAAAAAAATGCTGACCAAAAATGGTATAAACAACACAGTTTCATGTCATGAAAATATTAAGGATTGTAGCTTTAAACAAGGTCCTGTTTACCCAAACCATTTTAAAATTAAGATATTTTTTTTAACCCACAGACATGCAGTGGGAAGAGAAACGTCTAATGGCACTTTTGGGAAAATCATGGGAAAGGGCAGATGAGAGAGATGGAAAGAGGGTATGGGGGACGACAAAAGACAAAAACTGCACTCAAAATCATAAAAATCCTAAGAAGATGGCCTCTGAGAAAGGCCCATTGTTACTCCACAGCTCTGTAAACAAAATACTCCCTCTCCTTACCCACTTTCTCTCTGTTTGCGCGTTCACGTGGAGGGTCCGCCACATTAAGTGCCATCCCAAACCATGAAGTGGGTTAAAAACCCTCCCAACAGCGAGTCTACATCGATGCTGACTTACTGAACACGTGCAGCGCCGTGTTGTGTTCGTCACTGAAGACGCTCTATACAAAAACTAAGATCAAACTAAGATAGACATTTAATATTGTCATATAGACGTTAACAACTTACATTGTATTTAGTCTCAAATATAGGAAGATGAAAATGATACAGTCCTGGTGCACTGCTGTTTTACCACAGTGTGTTTTAATATTCTGTCACACAATGCAGAATTCTTCAAATGCGACACACCGGAGCTTTAACCTCTTAATCCCGTCACTGTCTGCCATGCCAGTGCTGCACTGGACATCATTGTCTTGCCTTTAAAAGATAAAAGATAACTGTGTCCTGTGCATGAATGTGTTGAAGAGAACGCGGAGGTGTGGCCGAGAGAGATTCCCCTCTTGAGGACAGGCCTTTCTTAGCTGTCTTTAACTGAGACTCTTATTCGGGCGGCAGAGCTGTCGGGGCGGCTTTCCGCGCCGGGAGTGCCGGGCCTTGACGACGCAGTGGGCCCGAACCCAAAGGTAACGGTCCCTTCTAAGTGCAGGCAGCGCTGGAGCTAAACCTACTATGGGGTTGCCTTCCCTCCCTTACCTAAACCTTACCTAGACTTCCCTCTTACTCCTGCCTTACTCTTTTTCTGGTATACGCCTCGCTGTCAGGGACAGCCTGATAGTCACCCAAAATAAATACAGTTCCTTGTGTACCCCAGCCTTGTTCCTAACAGAACCCTAAGGAATGCCTACAGGGCCCCTAGCTTCTAGTGTTCCAAATCTAGACCTAATTCGAGTTAACCTCTAGCCATCATGAAGGCGACGAGGAGGACCAAGCCTGGCTGAGAGGGTCATGCAGGACAGAAGAAAAGGAGAAGTCTTCTTGAGAAAAATTTAACTTTATGTAATTAAGGATTAACAATAACAAAAAACAAACAGATAAAAAAGGTGAAAATAGGCAACAATGCCTCAAGAAAATCACCTAACAAAAAGTCCCCCTGCAATCGGCCTTTTATACAGAAAACCCTCCGTGTTTAACTCCTGCTGTTGCTTAAGGGCTCAATGCATAGCACATCTTATCTCCTTTTTTGGTAACGAGCTATAATGCTTCATACATTTCGTCCTGCTTCTGCAACCTTCTGGAAAATTACCAGAAAGCTCTGATGCAGTCAGTGACTCTTGGAAACTTAGTAAGTTTCCTGCACCTGCAACCTAGGAACACTTTGCTAAGAGTACAATATGAAAATATGAAAATGATTTTATAAAGAGTATAAGGTAAAACATAAAACTGATTACATGCTTAAACTATAAGGAGTACAATATAAAATCTAAAATGATTATCTGCTTAAATGTCAAAGAGCACAATATAAATCTGACTATATGCTTGAACCAAAAAGAAAATGTGTGTATGTGTACATGGAGTACAAAAATGTAGAATGAGTAACTGAACACACCAATAAATGGACAGAGGAATGAGTGATCATCATGAATCTGAGGGAAGAACTCAGNNTGTAACCAGGAATAATAAAAACAATACTATGATTTTCTATGAAGCAACAATGAATATAGCTCGAGCCTACTGCTAAATGAATATAAGAGTACATGTGTATATCAGAACAATCATAAAATATAAATTAATATGAGTATACGAGCATATCATAGAAAAGTTGTAACTTGTTGTAACACTGGTTTTCATAAAATATATATATGGAAGGCCTATTAATCTTGACTTAACTATGCTGCTTAAGATGCGATATGTGACACACACAGAACTTGACTCCGTTGGCTTCAGGACCTGCACGTTTAAAAATGTAATGATTTCAACTCTGATGAGGGATTTCAGGGATCAGCTGGGATGGTGAGGATAGCTGAAAGTTCACACTCTTAAGTTTCTTGCCTCCTTCAACAGTGTGTTGTGCAACCCCGCTGGCACACTTCAAGCATACTAACTAGAATTTGTTTTGGCTTGTGCTCAGTTCAGGTTCATTCAATGATTGCATAATTCCTCTGCCCTTCTCTGTTTAACTCCATTAAACAGTAACATGTTTTCACTTCCACTGCAGCTTTGTAACTATTTTTTTATCAGGCCTTTTTGGACTTTAGCTCCAGATCGACCTGGTGAGTGCGAAGTCTGTCAAAATCTCTAATGCAGACTACTGGCACATTTCACATTAATCATTTCACAAACCAAATTAGACTTGTTTTGATCTCTCAAACACCCAGAACGTGGATCACAGTACTGATGATGACCTTTGATGACCTCCTGGAGGAGGCTGGGACTTTTGGCCGCTGTCAGAGGCGTGTCTTCGCCCTGCTCTGTCTGTTGTCATTGCCTTTTGCAGGTGTGTACGTCGGTATCGTCTTCCAAGGTTTCACTCCAGATCACTGGTGCCGGGACTCTGCGGTGGTGGAGAGGAGGCAGGCGTGCGGCTGGAGCCTGGCAGCGGGTCGCAGGCTGACGGTGCCGCTGGTCAACATCTCTGGGGTGCTGCAGCAGAGCAGCTGTGAGCAGTACGAGGTGGACTGGAACACCACAGCGCTCACCTGTGACACACAGGAACTGAACCTGACTGAAGTTCCAGTTACCACGTGTAAGGTGAGATCTCTGAGATTGATCTAAGTCGATGCTGTTGGATTATTTGGTTCTGCAGTAGAATTCATAGAAAGCTTTCAGGTGTTTTAGTGGATGGTTTGGTCCTAATATATGTTTTCTAGGGGACAGATCTCAGATACCAACTATATCAAAATTAGTATTTTCAGTTATAATGTCGAGCATGATTACAGCTTCCTGATTTAATTAGGGATTGGAAATAATTAAAAGGAATAGTCAACATTTTTGGAAAATACTTATTTGCTTTCTGGTGGAGAGTGAGATGAGAGGATCAATATCATTCTCATGTCTGTACCACAAATAGGACGGTACAGCCAGTTAGCTTAGCTTAGCTTAGCTGAGCACAACGACTGGAAAAAGGGGCAAACAGCTAGCCTGGCTCTGTCCAAAGGTAACGATAATTAACACGATATTTCTCGTTTGTTTAATCCGGCCAAAAACTTGACTGAAAAACGAAGATTTGCTCTTTTTCTTGGCTCTGAGCAGTTGCCAAGCAACCAGCAGTGACTACAGGAAGTGAATGCTCCCAGCCAAGAAATAATCCGACGCATAAACCCCCATAAAACTGCCAATAATATAATTTGTATATAAAACCTTATATAAAGCGTTATAAAATGCTTAAGTTTTTGTGCAGATGAAACAAACGAAATATGACGTTTATCAGTGAGCTATAGATGTGCTAGTTGGCGAATTTTGTTACCCTTGGACAGAACCAGGCTAGCTGTTTCCCCCTGTTTCTAGTCTCTGTGCTAAGCTAAGCTAACTGGCTGCGGCTTCATTTTTACCATACAGATAAGAGGGGGTTTATCAATCTTCTCATCTAATTCCCCAAAATGTCAACCTATTTAAAGCAGCTCATTTGAAGGTTTGGGGAGAAGTTGGTTTAAAAGACAGGATTTCTTCATGGGATCATTTTGGAGTCATAATTAAAAGTGATCAAGTGCCTGGTAAGACTTTATCTGTGGCTAAAAATCTCCTGTGTGTGTGTTAATTTTTCTTTTCATTTCTTCTGTCTACCCCTGTGACCCTGAAGTTATATAAATATGTAACTGTTGCCATGTGGCGCTTTCATGTGGTAAAATACAGCAGTTGTTGGCCTTGTGAGAGGTACAAAACTGTGTGGCAGTGGTGTGCACGGATCCTCAAGGGCATAAATTAAAAGGGAGCATCTTTAGTTTGCAGACTTAAGGTTCATTTTTGACCTAAAGGCACACCAGCAAAGGAGCGTTAGGTCTCCTTTCTAACTCTGATGTCTTTGATGAGCAAATTTTAGAGTAAGAGTTCTTTTACCATCTGTATTAAATGCAGTGTTTTGTTTTTGTCTTCAAGAACGGCTGGGAGTATCACTATGAAGGCAGGAAGTCCTTTGCCACAGAGGTGAGAAGAGACATTTCTCAGTGCTCCTCAGTTCAAATCAAATTGTGCACATACTGTAGGTCAAATCACAGTTCAGCATCTTCTGCATTGCAAACAAAGTACCAGTAAATAATGTAATATTTTGCTGTAACCCTTTTTCCTTTTGGTGTCAGTTTAACCTGGTGTGTTCAGATGGATGGTTGGTGGACATGTATCAGTGCACTCTCAATGTGGGCTTCCTCGTTGGCAGCTTTGCTTTTGGTTACTTTGCTGACAGGTGAGGTTACTTTTATAACCACCCGGTCTTACACCTTCATCAGTTGTAACTTTAACTGTATTTTGCAGAAAGCTGTGCCTACTGTGAGTAATTGACAGTCAGGCTGGTCGATAAAGTCTAGATTTAAACCTAACAGACTTGCCTTGTTGGAGTTGCTGAATTTAGTATTCTAAAAAAATCTACATTTGTCTCATAATTTGTGCTCAAATCACAAATCATCTAATTTGTGCTGTAAACAAATGAGATGATTGGTTATCTCTATCACATTGGTTTTGTTAGACCACATTTCCCATAAACCCCATTGCTTCCTGTCAACCCTACCCCTCTTTAACATCAGCATAGACTTCACTGACGTTCTCTTTCTGTTTTGTATGTTAAAGAAATGATATTATGTTCAATCAAGCTTGCTTTATTTTGAATCCTCGCCTAATGTTACTTCTCTTTCTTTCTGCAGGTTTGGCAGGAAGATCAGTTTCCTAATATCCAACATACTGAATTTGATCGCAGGGATCGGGCTGGCTGTGGCTCCAAACTACATCTCCATCCTGGTGTTCAGGACCGTCTTTGGCTTCGGAGTCAAAGGAGGCTGGATGTCCTCATATGTGCTGCGTAATGATGACTTTCCATCTTTAATGAAAATGATTTTCTTCTGAGGCATCTCAATAACTATATCTACTGTAACTAACTACCTAAATGATATAAACACGAACAGAACTGTTATGTGAAGTCATACAACCAATGGCTTAGCTATTACACAGGCAAATACCGAGATGTCAGTTTCTCACAATTCACTTTCTAGTCCATCATCTGTTTAGGAACGAACACACCTGTTAGTTGCCTAACCTTAGCTGTACATTAACCAAAGTGAAGTGTCTACAGAGTTGGAGCACCCTAGAGGGCACTTTATCACATTTTCTTGCACATTGGGCCACCGTTAAGGGCACTTTATCATGGTGGACCACCAGCTTCTCTAAAATATATAAGAAGAACTAACTGAAAAATGTACAAGGTTCAATTGGAAAACATGACATCAGTGTGATGTTATTGTTTGACTTGTGTTGGTAGAATTCCTACTAGTCCTTGACAGAGGTCAGTAAAGGTGGTTTATTTTGTTATGCCCCTTTTGCAGAGATCTATGTCCACTCAGGGATTGTTTTTTTCTTTTTTTTTTAAGGGAAGTATGTTTAGTTTCCTGTGTTTCTGTCAGTCACAGAGATTGTTGGAGTGGAGTACAGGCGGACGGTGTGCATATTGTACCAGATGTTCTTCAGTGTCGGCATCCTCATCCTCCCTCTGCTCGCCTACTTCATCACTGACTGGCGCTGGCTGCAGGTCGTCATCACTGCACCCTACATCCTCTTCCTGTCCTACTACTGGTGAGAAACTTCATATTCTTGTATCTGTTCAGGAAGGAGTTCCACTTTGTCTTTTATGTCCGTCTTTAAATACTTTGCTTGATCTCAGTGTTTTTCCTCAAATATATTACAATGAAAAAGCCCCTTGCCATTTGTTTGCACTTAACGAGACCACCATCACAGTTTTGCTGTCACTAATCATTAAGGTGATTCTGTTCTTTATTATTCCACACCCACTCCTAAAGATTTTAGCTGCTGTTCGCATTTAACATGGATTACTGTTCTTTATTAAACAGGTTTCCTGGTCACATTTGTGTCTCTGAAGCACTGTCATCATCATCTCTCTGCTGTTAGCGATTTAATAATAGCATCAAATGCCCAAAAGTTAATGGGTTTTTTGACACTATGTTTTGTGTCAAGAAACACATCAGACTAAGAAAGACCAAGACCAAGCTTGGATCGTTCATAGAGACAGAGCGCATTAAGTCCCGCCCACGCCGGAGGGGAAAGCAATTCATCGCTCTCCATTGACTTTGTATTGCGTGAAGGTGCCTCCTTGTTACTTCGGTCTGCTAGCAAACAACAGAAACATGCCTAAAAGCTGCTGTGTGGTGGGATGCACTACCAACAGGGTGAAGAACCCAGAACTAAGTTTTTATAAGCTGCCGAACCCAAAAACTGAGCTTTTAAGAAGACAAAAGTGGATCCAGACGTGAGGCATCTGTCATGGTTTTCAGAGTATGATGCTCTCTCTCTATTACAAGCAGGTGTGTTGGTGAACAGTTGCTAAGATTTTTGTGTAAAAAAATGTCCAGGTGGTTTTGTGTCACAGGTTTATCCCAGAGTCTCCAAGGTGGCTCATCTCTCAGAACAGTTCTTCCAAAGCTTTAGAAGTCATCAAAGCTATGGCCAAGGAGAACAAGATGACACTCTCTGAGAACTTTGAGGTGAATTGATTCTGCAGTTCATTTAACATCTCCGTTCTCCTTAAAAGCAAACAACTACTTCTTCTCAGTATCATTTCGTGATCTACTGTGTCAAATGGTTTGTACTAAGATTAACTTTATGTCACAGTCCCCAACTGTATCATGACTACTTGTTTCAGACACTGAGTGATGAAGAGGGTGACTCCCCCTCTGCCTCTTTGCTGGACCTGATCAGAACTCCAAATATGAGAAAACACACCTTCATCCTCTTGTTCAACTGGTGAGACTCACCTAAAATCACTGATTTGTAAGCCAAACCTTTGTGGGCCAAACCAACTCCTACATGTAGGAGATATTGAATCTTCTTGTTTCCATCTCTGCAGGTTCACCAGTGCTGTGGTTTATCAAGGCCTCATCATGCGGGTAGGGATAGCAGGAGGAAACATCTACATCGACTTCCTCATCTCTGGCCTGGTGGAGTTCCCTGCTGCCTTCCTCATCCTCTTCACCATTGAACGCATCGGCAGACGCATTCCCTTCGCCTCCGCCAACATCGTAGCTGGAGCCTCCTGCTTCATCGCTGCCTTCATTCCTGACAGTGAGAAGAACTTCTTGTACTTAGACCGTGTTGTTAGGCTTTTTTCTGTTTTACTTCACCTTATCCCTGGAGTCAGTTCTTGAGAAATAACTTAAGTATACTTAGTATTCTCTTTACTTATTATTTCACCGACAAAGTTTTTTGGGGGGCTAGAATTGAGTCTAGTGTAAACTTATATGACTTCTATAAATATATTTTGGTTTGGTTTTATTAACACATAAAGAAGAAAATCTATGAGCCTTAGCTGAAGGGGTAAACAGAATGGTTTCTAATACAGTCAAAGAGGAACTGTTTAAAGCCTTTTGTGGCTCCGGGGGGAGCTGTGAGAAATCTGATAAATGTCCTCAAGTGATGTCACTTGAGTCAGCGTCTTTGAAAATGAAAAAAATCTTTTCGTGTTGAGTTAGAAGGAAGTGAACTTACCAGACCTCTGTAGCCCGCTCCTCATCTCTGCTCGAGGCTAGCAGCTCGAGGCTACATTAGCTGCTGCTAGCATCACACCCGAATCTCTAATGGAACTGTTAGCGGTCGAGTGGAATTGTGGGTAATGTAGGCGCCAGGTTTTGAATGCGTGGAATAAAAAAGACGATATCTCTGGTTCTGCTGCTTCGATTTCGATCCTTTTTTTTTGTAACTGTCCATCGTGAGTCCGACAATGTTACAGGAGTGCAATGCTAAAACAGTGGGGTGCTCTTTTAAGATTCATGTACTGATACTGACATTAAAAATTCCCTCACATTTCCAAGACCTCTCTAGGAAAATGTATCAAATTCCCTTACTTTGTCTGAAATCATACATCAGACAGAAAATAATGGATAATTAGATGATTTTGGATCAACTACTTAAAATCCAATAAATCCATGTCATTCAATTATTTGTATGTAAGAATACAAATATGACATGACGTCTCATTCTCATCGATACAAGAATACATAATGAGAAAGACCTTCTGTATCATTTTAAATCTAATAAATGTAATGCAAGGATGTAAGGAATAGGTATGTAAACAATTCTGCACTTTTGTCTCTGTGCCTCAGGCATGTTCTGGTTTAAGACGGTGGTGGCCTGCATCGGTCGGCTGGGGATCACCATGGCCTTTGAGATGGTGGTGTTTGTTAACACTGAGCTCTACCCAACGTTTGTCAGGTGAGGTCAAACTGATCAACTCTGCTTTCACATTCATGACACAACAGCTCTAAAATGATACAGTGTAATTGCAAAATTTTGTTTTATTGTATTAACTGGATGCAGGAACCTGGGAGTGTCAGTTTGTTCGACTCTGTGCGACGTCGGAGGCATCGTAGCTCCCTTCCTGCTCTACAGACTGGCTGTCATCTGGCTGGAGCTGCCTCTCATCATCTTCGGTGGGTTTCTGACATGATAGTGTTAATAAATGGGGATGGGACGCTCTTACCTGTTGCAGTGCTACATGCTGAGATAAAACCACTAGATGTTTATGTTATAATAGACTAGTGAAGCTCTCAGTTTGTAGCAGCACTGTGATTTTAAAAAAAAAATCTGTAACTGATTCAGTCAGTGTTTTAAATCTCACACAGGAGTGGTCGCCTTCATAGCTGGAGGTTTGGTGTTGTTGCTGCCTGAAACCAGAGGGGTTCCTCTCCCTGAGACCATTGATGATGTTGAGTTTCCTAAAAGGTGAGCGATATCTCCCAACTCTCCCAAAAAAGCTGAAATTTATCAGTGTTTATTCTTGTTCTTCCTCATCAGTGATGGGTAATATGAAGGAAATGGACCAAGTATTCAGCTCTTTAACTTAAGTAAAAGTAGCAATACCACAGTACAAAAATGCTCCAGTACAAGTAAAAGTCTTGCATTCAAAATGCTACTTGAGTAAAAGTAAAGTACTGCGTGTACATATTATCAGCAAAATTTACCTGGAGTATCAAAAGTAAAAGTACTCTTAATCGTATTCTTGTTCAATGTGTGATACATCCCGTTGATTTATCTATTTCCTGTTTTATTTTGAAGTCTTGTCTTTCCTGTTTCCTGTCTGTTCCTGCCCTTGTGTGTCTCTTGATTAGCCTCACCTGCTACCTTTTACACACCTGCCCCTGATTCCTTCGTCAGTCTCTTCCCTATTTATACCGGTCTTTTTCCTTTGTTCCCTGTCGGTTCGTTGTGTGCCCTGTATTGTGTGTGTGTGTTGCGTACCTTATGCTCGGTTTTCATGGTCCCGTTTGGATGTTTACCTCTTGCTTCTGTCTCCTGTCCCTGCCGGTTACCTGTTGCTTGCTTGCCTGCCTGCCTGCAAGCAAGAATAAACTGGTCTTTTGAACTTCTTGATCCTCCCGTTTGTCTGCGCTTGGGTTCTATCCCTGCAACCCACCTTGTCAAAGTGAAACTAATTTGAACTAGTTTTGGGCAGTCTCATATATATCAAAACATATAAGATGTTCATATGTTTTGTGTGTAAGCTGTTAAATACATGTATTGTAGTAAAAAGTATTATTTCAGTATTTCTCCCTGAAGTTAGAGTAGAAGAACAAAGTAACAGAAAATACCTCAAAATTATTTTCCACCACTGCCAAAAGATGTTTATTATGGCTGTCATTTAATAAAGTAATTCCTGCCAAAATGCCTAATTTGAGTAAATTGCAAAGAAACTCAAAAAGTGTGAGACAATATCTGAATATAACAAATACTACACTTTAATTCTTAATGCTACCTGCTGGAATTAATGCAGGAGGTGTTTTTTATTCATTATTAATAGAATATGTATGTTTTTGTTCCCAGGAAAAAGGAGGATGTAGTGGAGAACCAACAAATGACGAACCTTTTAAAATCAGACCTGACAAACAACAAGGAAACAACTGTCTGACTGTCTTTGTGTGCATGTGTAGATTGTCTTCACTGTGATACAATATACTGACCTCTGCTAAAAACAAGGAAGTACGTTTTTTTATACATTTTCTATAAAGCATGCCTTCCCCATTTCCTTTGTATTAAGTTTTATTTTTCATCTCTTACAGAAAACACATCTTTACATTCCCCAAAACCAAGAATATGATCTGCTTATTGTGTTTGCACCACAGGAAACAAAAACACTTAAGCTACAAACTTAAGTAGAACAGCACACACATGTTAAAGTATCTTCAAATAGCACAATTGAAGCAACTGTAGTTATTCAAGGTGGATCTAGTTTTTAATTGGCTTTGATTGTTGCCTCGATCCAGTCGACAAACTTGGACACTCGAGCGTAGACGCCGGGTTTCATGGCATTGGCGCATCCCAGACCCCAGGATGTCACACCCTGCAGGACATACTTGTTCTGGGAATTACACACCAGAGGACCACCGCTGTCACCCTGCAGAGAGAGAAAAATGAATGAGATGGTTTTTAGTTCCACTGCTGCTGCTGATCAGGTCGGTAATTTCCTAATATTTAATTGTAAGTTTTCTGGAAATAACTCATTTTGTATTACTTACAACATAGAAAGGTCATTAAAAGATCTGAACTTTATCTTAAAAGAGTCCTCCACCAATTTAGTATTGCACTCTTGAAGGTAACGTCGTTTTCCTCTCACCGGCCTCCTGTCTGTGTGCTATACGGCTACTATTAAATGTAGCTATTATCGTGAAATAAAAAGTATGGGTGCTGGTATACGGTATATTTATTAAGTATTATATATACCAGCGACTGTACAGTCTTTTACTTTTCTTTTACTATATTAACTGTACATATAATTCAGAAATCCGAGAGCAGATGTTTAACGTATCAAAAAAGACATTGTGGCACACGGCACATGCACAATGCTGTATAGTTTTCTAAAATGTTGCCAGTTTCCATGGGTCTTCTGGTTTTTCTGTACCTGGCAGCTGTCTGTTCCTCCCTCGATATTTCCAGCACACATCTCGTGGTCTCTGACTCTGCCGTTCAGGTACGATGGACGGTTACAGATCTTGTTCTCGATCACGGGGAAACCAGTTTCCTTCAGGATGCCCTCACCTCCGGTACCTGCAACACACCCATGATCATTGCAGGAGTTTTGAGGAGGTGTTGTGTTTCAGTTTGGCAAACACATTCATCTTTATTCCTGTAAAACAACCCAACTGACGTTCCCAATTTGTTCTACACATTCAGTGCATTAGATCCAGTGTGTTTGCGTGTGTCAAATATTCTCTTATAAAAAAGATATTTAGAAGTTAAATATGTTTTAGTACATCTATTCTTCTTTTTTTTTATACCACCCAGCTCAATGTTGAATTTTTAAAACTTGCAGTTGAGTTTCAGAATATTTAGTGCATCTTAGGGCTTAAATATGAGATCTTTTCTGATTATTTGGCTTAAACTATGGCCATTTCTTGTTTTTTGTTTGTCACATTTGGTACTTCACAGTCCACTACAAAATCAATAAATTAATTCCTGGAAAAGATTTGATCCCAGTCTTTGGCTTAAAGAATCTGTAGAGCAATTGAAAGAGTCACTGGAGGTTTTTACACTGATTCAGCTGGTATTTGTATCCAATAATGTAAAAAAAATAATGGTTTTTATTTAGACTTTAAGCAATAAAATATTATAAATAAGGAAGCCTCTGTTTTACACATAGTGAGAATCTTATTAACATAATGCATTCCCAACCCGCAACTCCAACCCTAACCTTAAAACCAGGTCTAAACCCTCAAATAACCCTTTGAAAAAGTAAGGAGCGACCAAAACGTCCTCACTTTACAAAAACGACCTCACTCACAAACTCGGGTCCTCACAAAGATAGCAGTACAACAACAACAACAACAACAACACACACACACACACACACATCACGTACTGTACCTTGAGTATCACCCCATCCGGTAACATAACACTCGGTTCCACTGGGAACAGTGTAGTCCTTCTCTGGCAGACAAGCCGGCAGTACTTTGTCATTTATTAGTGCAGGGCTGAAAAAAAAACACACACACACACGGGAACATCAGTTTCAGTGTTGCTTATTGATTATTTTGTTTGAACAACATCCGCAAAAATACAAAAGATATTTAATTTACTGTAACAAGTAAATTAAGTTTTATAAGCTGTGACCGGCAAATGAGTTGGACGATTAATTGATAATTAATTGACTGCTTGCTAAGCCCCACACTCCCGAGTTGCTTCGCCTTTCAAGCTTAACTACAATTTTGAGGTAATCGGTTACTTTACTCACTATTGCTACTCAGTGGTAGGAAAGTAAGGACAGTCTCATTATGATTAGTAGTACTCGTATTAGTGGCGGTAGTAGGATGATCAGTCCAGTACTCGCCTCTGCAGTTTGAGCAGAGCGATGTCGGCCCCGTTGGGTCCCAGAACCAGTTTCTCCAGGCGCTTCTCTTGTTTCGACGGCTCATTGGCTCGCTCTGTGTGGACACCCAGGACCACCTTGTAGGCTGAAGGCTGTTTGGACCTACAGGACAAACACAGTAGTTATTAAACAGTGGTTGTGTTATTACAGGATTTGATCTTTAGATGTTTATTTTTTTAATTGTCTCTCTGACCTCTCCAGGCAGTGTGCAGCAGTAAGGACCCACTGAGGATCAATCAGAGTTCCTCCACAGAAATGAATTCCCAAACTGGTGAAAAGAGACAGACAGAAATGTATTTAAGTAGGACAGAATAAACACACCTAGCTTAGATAATGGCCTTTTTTTAATATCAGATATTATTTCAAAATCTACGGATAAACCCCATGAGATGCAGCATCTTGTTTTAGGTACAAAAACATGGACATTGGCAGGCAATGAAAGTAAAATAAATAAATAAATAAAATAAGAAACCAATCCATATAAAATACTTCTACAGCTACAGAAAACTAGTCTGGAAAATACAATTTGTTGTGTTCAATACTACAATATTGCCAAAGTGTCAGGTAATAATGACAATTTACTAATTTTCTATATTTTTCTCACTTCAAGACAGTAATCTTAAAGCGTTTCTACCATTAAACAGGCTGTTGAATTAACCTGCCTTTAAACTGTGACAATTAACAAGTTTAGATTTCAGTAAAAGTGTTTAATGATAGTTGAATGATGATGAATTATGTTTTTTCACCCAAGTCTTGAAGAAAAACACATTTCTCCTTTTGCAAAAATATAATGCTGCCAGTTTGAAAGTAGTCTTTTCACTGGGTTTTGTAATTTTGATGCATGATCCTTGGATTTTGACATTGATAATAAAAGGAGGGCCATGCTCTGTGAAATATTGGGTTTTATTTTGCAGATTAAAATCAATTGTGATCTCTCAGTTTCTGAATAAAACACTCCCATTATCAAAATATTGGTTTTTGTTTGCCCCAGTGTTTGCCTTTCATGTATTAGCATACATTCGGGTCACAGAGGTAACCATCTGTTTCTTTAAAAAGATAATTAACTGGTGATGTCTGAAAAAACCCAGAAGGTCGTTTAAAAACATGCACCGCTGTTCTGAATCCTCAAATACTCTTCTGTCTATCTGGATGAAAAATATTCCGTCCGCTGCATAATAAAAAAAGATTTTTTCCCAAGTTGTGAGTGTCTGGGTTTTCAAACATCGCCGGTTAATTATGTTTTAAAGAAACTGATGGTTACCTCTGTGACCCGAATGTCTAGCGGTTTTTGTTTGCCATAATACAAAAATAGCTTTTTAAAACCCAATATCACTTAAACCTTTATCACATTTTGCAAATGCACAAAGTCTTTTGGAATCATATTTTTTAGTATTGTTCTACTCACTTGGTCCGGAGGCTGATTTGCCAGGGCCATGAGTAAGGTTTAGACATGCAGCCTCCCACAATACGACCAAAACAACGCTTTGGTTTGGTGACTGGCGTCCCACACTTCAGCCCAGCTAAAAAGAAAGTTCTCAGTCATGAATTCTCAATCAAATTTGCTTGATTTGGTATCAGTTAACAAGATTAAACGTTTACAGCCTTGCAAGCAGCCTGTGAGTGTTGTGCTCATTACACACGAGACAACAAACTGTTGGACGGACAAAAAAATGGATTCTATTATTAGATCCTTAACATTAGTTGGGAAGAAGTTGTAAAGTTTGACCTGAGGGTGGCGCCAGAAAGAGAAAACATGTTAAATCAAAAGGGTTTAGCACGTTAAGACTCAGCTCTACGTTGTCAAACTTGAATCAGCTTTCATCCGTTTAAGTTGTAGCTTGCTGGTCTCTGGTGTACTTAGACTCAGCTGGACTTGGAGCTGAATAACGATTGTTTCTAAATGTAGCACTTGAAGCAGTTTGACATATTTGATGATTCTTGCAATTTTAGGTCGTATCAACATGGTTGAATTATTGTAAGTCGCTTTAGATAAAAAGCGTCAGCTTAATAAATGTAATGCACTGAGGGCTGCTAGGCCTATCCTTTTCTTGATGATTGGTCACCAAGGTATTTAGAATATCTGACGGCCTGTTAGGAGCTGGTACAGCTATAAGGCTTAGCGGTGATTAAATCAAACAACAAAGTAGTTTACCAGTACTACCTGTGCTGTGACAGAAAGCTAAGAAAACCAGCAAATATTCATTTGAGGAGCTGAAAGCACTGAATTTATGGCATCTTTGCTTACAAAATGACAATCATTAATGGATTATCAAAGTAGTCGATTCATTTTCTGTTGATCGGCTGATCAATTTTATGACTAACTGCTTCAGCTTCATAGTGGATTATAACATCCTAATCCTAACTAGAATGCTAACATGCTCATAGTTAGCACATTAACATGCAAACATTTAGTATAAAAGGTTTAGCGTGTTGTAGTATGAAACTTTTTAGCGTTTCAGAATGCTAACATTAGCATGATAACATGCTCACAGTTAGCATTTTAACTTGCAAACATTAGCATGATAAAATGCAAAAGATTAGGATGGTAAAATGCTAATATTTAGATGTTAGTGATTTGTTAGCATTGGCATCCATCTCAAAGTACAGCTGATGTTGACAAGAATTTGTTTTGGAGGTATTAGTGGACATTTTGACCTGTTGCAAAATCAACAGTCAAGGGGTTTACCAGAGTCAGTGGGATTCATCCTCCGGGGACCATGAATGTTTGTACCAAATTTTATGGCAACCCATCCAATATTTTTTTAGATATTTCACTCTGGACAAATGTCTACCGACACAAATAGTGTTCACATACCACAGTCAGGGATCTGACAGTAGTCCCATTTCTTGTTCATGTCAGTAGTGTAGCACCACGGTCCGTTCGCATCGTTATCTGGGTTTCTGCAGCTCTGACAGTGACACACAAGGAGAGAATTAATTAACTAGAAACAAATATAATGATTTACAGCTTTCAACATTAATGTGTTCATTAAATCCAGAGCGAAATGTCATCACTCCAAAATGGTTCATAGAGGAACACACACACACACACACACACACACACACACACACACACACTTACATTGCCCTCCAGGCCCTTGGTGGGGTGACTTTGTGGGGTGAAGCTGTTGTGTTGGTGAGGGCTCTGAGCACTCCAGGCCTGGCAGGTCATACCCAGAACGGTGATGGAGGTCGGACCTCGGTATGTATCTCCATTTCCAATCTTACAGTCTTAACACAGCAACAGAGAGACACAAGTGAGCGAATAAAAAGATAAAACAAACTGACAAGGAAGCTCAAAATCTGACAAACACATATTTAAAAAGTTGAATAATTGACCGATCTCTGCTGGGGTCTCGGTGGCCGTGGAGGGGGGCTGGTGTTTAGAGGGTTTGGTGGGTGTAGGTCCCGCAGAATTGGTGGAGCATTTCTCCAAGTTGCAGTACTCCCAGCGGACTCTGGGGTCTGTAGTGTAACACCAGGGAGCTCGGTCTCCATCAGGGTTCCTGCACAGATTCCTCCTGAGGTCCCTGTTGAAAGAGAAAACAGCTTACAGCATCCAGAAGAAGCATCAAGGGAGAAGAGTCTATATTGTATTTACTTTGTGAAAACACTAATTGTTTTCCATTAAAATGTCCTGTCAGCGTAAATTGAAAGAAGTAGTATAATCTGCATTATTAATGTATCAGTAGACACTGTTTGATGCTCACGCGTTGGGGAAGTCCTGTGGAGTTTTTTGATGGCTGTGAGGAGTCATGGAGCTCCAGGCTTGACATCTTTTTCCGCTGATGGTCTCTGATGTTATGCCACGGTAACTCGACCCGTCCTCCTCATAACAGTCTTCCTCCTCTGGGGGGATCATTGGCTCACCTGCAGCAAGACACAGGAAATCAGGCTGATTCATTGATGTATTTTAATAAGCAGCTGAAGATAGATATAGAGTTCTGTACTGTTAGTCATTATTTCAAACTCACCACCGTCATTAACATTATTGTAATAAGATAAGAAATCGAGTTTGCATTTACTCATTTAATTCAACTAATCATTGCTTTACCTAGTTCTTTATCCTTCCTTTCTTCAAATAACACAAATGAGCAGGTATATAAATCATTTAACGTTAAGTACAGCTGTTTTGTTGATGACGGTTTCACCTGGTCTGGCTGCATCCCCACAGGTCGGCACTTTGCAGTACTCCCAGCGAGTTTCAGATTCAGTGGTGTAGCACCAGGGCATCCTCTCATTGTCGGGGTTACGACAGTAGTTGTTATCCAGGCCCCTGAAAAATAATAAATAGTAATGATTAACACAGGCAAACCCAACAATTAAGGCAACGTGCTTGGGATCTGGTTTAGGAACTTTATTTTCATTTGCACTGCCTTGTTTATTTGTTTTATTTCCAGGTTTTTGCCAAATCAGATCTGTATAGTGGATACAATAGTGGATGGTGCAAGATATGAGGTTTTGTGCATGGATGTATAATAAGAAGTGGATACGGTGCCGCCGCTCAGGCTTACTTCCAATGTTTTCCAGTGGCCACCGGTGGTATTGCATCGAAAAATTCCCCTGCAGCCCAAAAAGCGTTTCCCCCATAGGCTACCATTGTAAAAGAGACGTGTGTAAAACTTTCCTCGAGCCGAGAAAATAAAATATTTGTTACAGTAGCTCTTACTTGCAGGGGTAGTTGTCTGGCGAGCGGTTGTGTTTTTGCGGTGTCTGAGACGACCAGCTCTGGCACGTTTTGCCAGACTCTGTCACAGCAATCGTGCCTCGGTACGCTCTACCTTCGCCGGTGGCACAGGTCAGCTCTGGGATGATGGTGGGAGGCTCGGATGCTGAGCGCAAAAGGATGAGATGGATTGGTTGTAGAACGCACAGTAAAAAGTAGTCAAGTAGCAGCAGTGTTTGATGTCAAATTACAATGAGACTGAAAAACAAAACTGTAAAAATACAAATGACTAAATAGTGACTGAAACAAACCTTCAATAAAATGAAATAGTGGATGTTGTGGGGCCTTTTGTTAATATATGTAAAAGTGATGATAGCATTACATATATATTGATAGTATCGTTTCTACTGTTTTATGATTCTTTCTATTTCTACTGGGGAGGTGCTGTATATATTACAGTCTATGGTTGAAATGTATACCCAACATGATAATCAATAATTCAGGTAAGCTTATAACAAATTTACCAGAAGGGGATGAATTTGTGAGTAGGTGTGTTATGTTAAAAGTCTGTGAGCTGCAGATCATTTAGGACCCTCTATGCTATAATTGAAACGATTTACTATGTTTAACAATATCAAAATAATATAATCTTGTTTTTTTTAATGTGGTATTTTCTTTTGTTCCTCAGGTGGTGGTGCGGGGTCAGTTTGCCAGTCCGATGGTCCTGCAACGGGACGACAGCTATGATCACATGACGGACTGAACTCACTCCTTTAAAAAAACATGTACACTCACCCTTTAACCAGTTAAATTTCCTCATAATTCTGCACCTGCGCAGCCAAGACAAATTTCCACATATTTACTCTGAATAAAAATCATTCTTATCGTGACTCTCAGTGATGGAAGCCTGGGCAGGTATAAGGTGTTACAATTAATGGGGAAATAGGGCAAAAGAAAAGGAAACATTAAAATAGGGGGGGCTCACTGCAGCGGGGTATGGAGCAGAAGTCCCATCGTTTGGATGGGTTGGTGGTGAAGCACCAGGGTCGGGGGTCTCCATCTGGGTTTCTGCAGTAGTTCTCCTCAAGATACTTCTCCGGAAGACTAGAGAAAGCATAAATGGAACGCTAAAATAAATTTTTAAAAAAGCTTCTAGCAAATTTGTTTTATTTCCTGGAAACATTTATTAGATAATATTAAATCCTGCTTGTGGTTGGTTGATATATGAACGTGGTGTTTTGTAGTCTTACACGCTGGGGTTGTAGCCATGGTTGTGAGGTTTCTGGGAGTCCCAGCGTTGGCAGGTGAAACCGTTTTGAGTAGTGAACATTTTGCCTCTGTAATCCTCACCACTGCAGTGTATACACTCCTCTGTAAAAGGACCAAGCACAGACACATCACGCTGTGTTGGTCTGCCTGTCCATTTTTTTTTGTATGTACAGAAATGTATCACATTTACGTAAAATGTCACAAATCTTGCAGGGAGAAAAATCATTTTTTAAAAACTTGCAAGAAAATACCATATCTAACTTAACAACACTGCAAACTTTAAAAAAAGAAAAGAAAATTAGTTTTTAATTAGCACCTCGCTGATAGAGTTGGTACACAAGCAACATAACACATTAACTTCCCTAAGATAGTATTTATTGCAGGGATCCTGGATTTCATTATATTGTCTGTGCACATAGAACTGTTTCCACCCATGTATTTTCCTAGTCATACAGTGTTTCACTCAGGTTTACAGGCCGTAGCAGCAGTAGCATTTACAAGAAAAGACTCCCTAAAAACCCTTCGGACAAAGGATAGAAACAAAGCAACAACGAGTCTAAAGCCACACTAACGGCCCTGTGAGACTGTGCTTTGAGCTAAATGCTAACCGCAGCATGCTAACATGCTGAAAATGACAACGCTAACAAGTTTAGCATGGTGTAATGTTTACCAGGTTAACATCTTAGTTTAGCGTGTTAGCATGCTAACCTTTGCTAATTAGCACAAAACACAAAGTACAGCTGGGGCTGACGGGAAATATTAGTTTTGCAGATATTGGTCATAAACCAAAGTATAGATCAGGGTTAAATGTTGACCTGATGGTGGCGCTACATGAAAAAATAAATGGGAGGAAATTCAAAAAGGCATCTACTTTTATCCTTCTTGGACTTATAGGGACAATGCTATACACACTATATGTTTGTTCCATTGTGGAAGCGGTTGAGGATACTAAGTACAGTGCATTTTACACTAATTTGGACACTCAAATTGGATGGTGGACCGTAATATAACAGGCAATCAGGAGAATAGGGAGTGATTTATGAGACAGCAATCATTTGTATTTGTGCCTCGGCATCACCGATATCATGAACAAACAAATAATTTCACACAAATAAACAAAATAATTAACACACAAAATACATCAGTTTTACCAGTGCAGCTGGACACATTGCAGCTTTCCCAGCGGGTGCCTTGGTCTGTGGTGTAACACCAGGGTCCCCCGTCGTCTCCATCAGGGTTTCTGCAGAAGTTAGACTCCAGGTCTGCTCGGGGGTTGTTCTGCGGTGTGATGCTGCAGCAGACGCATTGAGAAAAATGATATCAAATTACATGAAAGGATATGATGTAATATGTAAAATGACGTTACAGTACGTTAATACATACTTGGGTACGTGTGGGAATTTTGCTTCCCATCTCTGACATGTCTTTCCGGTTTTTGTTTTAGTCTTTGTTCCTCTGTAATCTGTTCCTAATCCATTTACACACTCCAGGAGATATCCTAGACAAGACAAAAAAAAATCCCCCCAATATACACCAAAGGACACCATCAGCATTACGTGTTTCATCATTCAATAAATTCTGCCTGCTATTTAGGTGCAATGCTTGGTGACGCGTTCGCATTATAGTGCACTGTGGAGTCCTGTAACATAATTATTATCTGGTGGACAAATTTACCACACAAGTCTTTGAGTGAATCATTTATCTGATCCCACTGAAGAGATGTTTCACCCCCAAAACTTGAGTCACGGTAGTGTTCAATGTGTGCCACCTCCTCACCGTGTTTGCAGACGCAGTCCAAACAACACTGATCATGCAACATAGGCTAAACATTAACCACAATGTAATGTAGGCTAAAAAAATATCTTGTAAAATCTAAAATGGAGCAGTACGTGCACCCTTATAGACCTTTCAGTGTGTGTCAAAATTCATAGGAGACATAGAAAGGACACCACAATAAAAGAAAAAGAGACTTCAGGCTACTTATCATGAAAAGACAAAGGGACTTGCCATTTTTTTGATATAAAACTGTGCTGCTTCTGCGCAGGATAGTCTCCGTTTTTGAGTTTGCCGCTGCTGTCCAACACTCTTGGTCCTTTTCAATATATATGAAAGACCTGTGAAAACACAGCAGATGTCAGGTTGGGATGCTGAGCCTTAAATGTAAAAGCTGGGTTTTAAAAGTGTGAACTTACTTGCATGTGAAGGATATTTCAGCGTTGCATTTGGCGGCACAGCCAGCCGCAGTGTTTGCCGAGTGCAGTTTTCTTTGCAGCGAGAGGATCCATGCGCCTTCAGTTTTGGTGTAGCCGTCCACCTCAGTACCACTAACTGAAACCAGAGACAAAAATATGAATTCATTGTCAAATATACAGTACATGAATTATCCTTTCACCGCGTTAATCATCCAAGATCCCAACTGGGTTCAGGTTTTATGGTTTTATATATGAGGTCACACAGCAGCAAATGTTTTCAACTAAACAACAATAGACAAAAGCTGCAAGTCATGATCTCTCCATGGAAAGACTAATGTGTAAAATAAAAGGATGAATTGTAAAAGAGAAAAATCATCATCTCAACATACATTTTCTAATATTAAGTAAATAAAGTAATCCAGCGAAGTATCAGGTTATAAAGGGGAAATAATCAGGTAAAATACTAAAAACTTGTTTATTAAAAGGTAAGTAAGTAACGAACATAACAGAAGGTTACATGTGTAACCGTAGTTCTCGAGCTCCACACAAGAGAGAAGTTATTGACAGAAAATTCAACGTTTAAAAATTAAATAAAGAAAGAAGGAAAAACTATGTAAAACCACAAATACGTATACACACTGTACATACATACACATAAACACATGTATGTTTACAATGTACATATAGAGATAATAAAATGTTAATGTTACTTTTCCTTATGTTCAGTAATTTAATCTGCTGTTCTCACTTAATCAGCCTGAATTAACAGTGAATCAAAGACTGAATTATTAACAGTAGATTTTACTAAGAGGCTGTTTCCCCTATTAAGTTCTGATTAAAGTAATTAAATGTTTTATAGTCTGATGTTTTAATCATTTCCATATGCAAAAAATATGAGCATGAGATTTTTATATTTATAACACGCTACATGAATGGGACTTTACTAACAGTGAGAAATTGTGACAGTGTGCCTGGAAAACCAGTGTTGACTGAAATGACAAATATTGTAATTGAAACCTTGAACTGTCCGCTCGCAGGTGAATAGTAGATATCAAATACACAACATGTTAAGAAAACACTAAAGTTTACTGTTCTCACGCTGCAACTTGGACTCCCTAACAGTTATCTTGTTTTATCATAATTAATCTTCTAGAAATTAGTGGTTTAGAAAAGTCGTTTAGATTAGGTTTCTGGGATAGAGGTTTTTGAAGTGTCATCAGTCTGATGGGCCTTGGACTTTGAGTTGTGTTTCATGCTGATGGCTGTTCAAACCAGCACAGAAGCAGGGAAATGTTTAAAGGGAAACTCCACCCTCAAGTTCTGCTAGAACCGTCCCTCCCAGCAAATTTTTAAAAAATGCCACGACTGAGGGAACAACACCTGTAGGAGGCGTGGCTACGTAGTGTGGGGGTCAGGGGACATGGAGGTGACTGACTGACACTGATTAGTCTTTTTTAATATAGATTTCATGACAGTTAAGTCCCAACCTGTCGACTCTATGTCAGCATTGGCCTCGCAGATTCAGGACTCATTTAAAACAGTAGATAGCGTGGCTCTAATGCCGATTTTTATAAATTTGGTAATAAATGTCGATATCAACACCAGCATTGATGCGTTTCATCACAGTCCAGTCATGTCATTTAGTTTACAGCTCAAAAAACACGTTTCATAGAAGTGTGCAGTACCTCTTTAAGTAGAGACGGAGACAATTACAAGTCAAGTTGTTGGTCTGACTTGGTAAAATAATATGGTATGACACACACACACACACACAACAGAATCGTTGTCCTTGAGTTAGCCTAGCATAAAAAAAATCTGAGTCAAAAACAACATTAAGTTAATTTCATGCAAATGGCTTAAAAAGGAATAGTTCGACATTTTTTGCTTTTTCGTTAGATGAGAAGATTGATTGTCTGTGCGATATGTATGAAGCTACAGCTAGCAGCAGGTTAGCTTAGCTTAGCATGAAACCTGGAAGCAGTTAGCCTGGCTCTGTCTTAATGTAAAAAAAAAAAAAAAAATGAAATCATATACCAGCAGCTCCAAAGCTCACTAATTAACACGTTGTATCTCATTTGTTTAGTCACAGAAGTTAAACATACCTGGCCACTAGCATTCAGCTTCATAAGTATGTGAAATTGTGTATCCTCTGTGTAACAATGAAATGTCATATTTCCTTATTCTAGAGTCAAGTGAAGGCATAAACAAAAGGACCTAGGATTGAACCCTGTGGTACACCATACATGATATTTGTGCAGAACCTGTTAATGGCAGCAGAAGTGGCCTAATTGTCTAATACAGTGGAACCCATACAATGACCCAATGAAACCCACACTGAGCAGTTGGCCACATCTGCTGTTCATAAAATGTCACATTTATTCTTTGCTTATTTGTTTATCTTTTCAAAACAGATGGATCAAGGAGAGATTTTTTTTAAGGATCAGTTCAATTACTGCATGTTTAAAACTGGGAAAAACTGCAATCTTGAGAGCTGTTGACAATAGAAAGGATATGTGAGCAAACTATATGTGGGAACCACATCAAATGAAGAAGTGGAGAGTTCAAGCTGATGATTGTATATATTATATACATATATGTCTGTAAGGGAGATTTGGCACACAAGAGCAACATAGAGTTTGTGTAGATGGAATAATCTGGTTTGAATTAGATGAGATACTGTTGGCCAGTCGGTACCTAGTATGATGTGTTGAGTTAGTTCTCAAATGCCATGTACTGCCATTTAAACTGAACTACATGAATCTGAAAACATCACGACGAATTTATTGTGACATTATTGGCCATAGTGGTTAAACTCTTATATCACAATGTGAAAAAGCAAATTGCACAGATTTCACTTGAAAGTGTTACCGCAGTGCTGTCAGAGATTCCAGATTTTAATTTGAAATAAAAGTGATGGTTGATTTGACCTGTTCAGATCTTGTTGTTTCAACCGTAGACTGTCAGACATGACAGACTGTCAGACATGACAGTCTAGGCGTGATTTCTGCCTAGACTCGGATTGTCGGATCTGACAAGAATCAGATCAACCCTGGGCAGACAAATGTACCTTTATATCACTCCTTTAGCTGGATTATTTTCCAATCTGTGTCTGCTTCCCATTGTTACCTCTAAAACTATGTAAACTAGACACATTTTAAGTGTGAACACATAAAAAGTGAACAAAATCTGTTTTATGTGACTCGTAATACATCCAATGATGAAAATAGCATTGAAAGAACATATTTAAAATCAGCTTGGACAGTGTTGTCCTGATGTACTCTCACAGCGAAGCAAAGTATTGTCTGTGTTACTTTTAAAAAATATATTTTATGGCAATTATATAGTAATATATAATGTAATTATATGGCAATATAGAGCTATTCATCTTATCAGTCAAAGATTATATATATATATATATTATATATCTTACCAGTGCAGATCAGGGCTCCCAGGAGGAAAGCTAGTTTGTACAGGTCCATGGTGAGGCCCTTCCACTAGCAGCTCATAGTCGACCAACTCACAGAGGTACCCCCGGGTGTATTAGTGGGCTGTCGGGATGACAAATAGGACATCATTAGTCAATCATTGGCCTGACAAGGATGGCAAAAGAGCAACAGGTCAAAAAGCTTGTTTATGGGAGATTTCAGAACACTAAATGTTGCATCGCAGTATCGGAGGGTTTCATCCTCTCCGTCATGTGTTGAATACTGTTTAATTCTTACCTTGTTCCAGATATGAAAACAGCAGGGAGAGAACTGGGAGGAGGCTTTTTTGTCTCTGTTGAGGTGCACCCACAGGCTTCTTGAGCTTTTCTGCAGCTAGAGCAGATTTAGGAGACTGCTCATGAGCTTTAACCTCTTTTGATATCATGTGACCTTTTGTTTCATAACTTGCCAATACTTTCATCACTTCACTGGAATTTGCGTCCATCCTAAGCACTCCAGTATGTCCTGCGTGGCGTTAAAATGTTCATTATAACACAAGTAAATGGTTGCATGTTGAGGTGTATCTTCAATGGTAATGCGTGTGTGTGTGTGTCATGTTATATATAATACAGACTCGATTCTCATTCGACTGGTAAATATTGTGATCTAGATCAAATGAAATCAATATGTGTAGTTAATCTTCAGCTAAAAAAGGGACCAATGTCCTCAACTGCAAACATGTGATTTCAAAACAACCTACTTTCGACTGTTCAGTGTGTGGTGGGATCAAACAACTACCGTTCAATTCTGGCAAATTGTGCCACTGTCTTTATTAAAAAAAATCCACAAATTTTAGGGCCGTTTTCAGTCAAATATTCGACTAATTTATTGATGAGTTTTCTGTGTGTATAAAAAGGTCCTTAAGAAGGCTCTATGATTTTTCTGCATGATGAGTACTTTTACTTTTGATTTTGAAAAGTACAGTTTGCTGATAATACTTATTTTACTTAAATCAGATTTTGAATGCAGGACATTAACATGTAATGAAGTATTTTTACGTTTTGGTATTCCTATTTTTACTCAAGAAAAGGAGCTGTATATTTATAGATTAAAAATTACAAACATAACCAAGCAATGTTCAATATAGGGACCAATCCCAGCTACTTAGGAAAATATTAATATACTATATATTTATTCAATTTTCAGATCAATTCAGTTTTATTTATATAGTGCCAAAGGCCCTTTTCATATGAAGCAGGTCTAGACTGTACTCTTTATAATATTATTCACAGAGCCAACAACTTGTTTCAACAACAAAACAAAAAACTACAGCGCTCCCGTGTTGGTTTCCTTTAACTTAATCTGGACAAAAAACAATCCATGTAATACCTGGTAATGGCCTGCAGAGGATGCTATTGATCACCAACTTTGATGAGCTGAACAACCTAAAAAAAATATCCCATCACCTCTCCAACTTCAGTGGGAGCGAGTCCCCATTGTTACGGCACGTGAAAAGAAAGTGAGGACAAATGGATGAACATTTGATATATAGAGCTGTCCCAGGTCCCAAGTGCCATCAATATGTGACTGAGATTTTAGCCACAGACATTGACATGAACTGTGGACAATAAAGATATATTCTATTATATTGATGATAATATCCACAATTACAATAAACTGTTCCGTGTTGGTGGATGATTTGTGTTCAACTGGCCACAGTACAGGTACAGAAGTGCCTTTACAATTTTCAACGTTACTATTCTAAAAGCAAAATAATATTTCACACCTACATTTGTTCTGCCTTCTTCAAAGGTCGGTTACTGACAATCTGTATGTATTCAAAATAAAAATCATGATTTGATTTAAAAACCAACACAAAAACAAAAAGACACAAAGAATTGTGTATGTATGATAGAGCTTGGCGTTTGTCCTATTTCTTATAAGGTTATAGGATACAGTCTGTGAGGCACTAGGTAGCACTTTAAGATGTAAACTGCAAAATGAACTTTGAGTCTTGTTGTAGGTATGGTCAGTGGTAGTGAGTCTCTGCTATTATACTAACAAAAGATACACTTTAATTTAAAAACAATGGACATTTATTGTGGTGGGTGGGACCTGTGATGTTCAGCTGCTCCTTTTAAATGATCCAACACTGTGCAGCTTTAAAGAGTAACTCCACGGATTTTACATGTCAAAATGAATCTAGCCATGGAGACAGTTGTATGATGTCCTCTGTGTCTCTGGAGAAGGCTTGTCAAGACTGGGAAAGTTATACTATTGTTTGAGTACCTCAGCTTGGGTTTAGAGACTACAGATCTGGTTCAGACTGAAATATCTCGACAAACTACTTACCATGAAATCTGGCACAGACAGACATTCATACCCCATTTCCACCTTGCATTAAAATGCATTCTGTAACTTGATGCGTTATCTGGATAAGGAAAACCTGTGTTGATCAGATCAGCCACACCACAGTCACTACACGACCTCGCCCACATTTCCGATCTCCTCGTTCCTCATTCCGCTTCTCGGCCACTCCCATCCTCAAATCCCCCCCACTCCAACTGCAAAACAAAAGGTGATCACGCCTTGGCTGTCTTAGCCCCAACCCTCTGGAATCATCTTCCCCAATCGATCAGATTTCCTGAATCTTTGGACAGTTTTAAGCGGCTTCTAAAAAAGAAACATCTTTCTAAGCAAGCTTTTTATAAATCTCCTCCCCTGCTTTTGTCTTTGTTTGTGTTTTAGATTGTAATTTACTTTTCCTTTATGTATTTAATCATTTTGATTTGTGTGTGTGTGTGTGTGAAGCAGTTTGTAACTGTGTTTTCAACAGTGCTACATAAATAAAGCTTTACTTATTTACATACTAGACATTTTTGAAAAGGAGGAACTTTTTCATAGTTCTGGGCGACCCTGCTTTGGCAGCCCCGCTGCGCCGACGGCCTGGCTCCATTGAAATGAATGAGAGGGCTGCGTTTTAGTCTTGTTAAACTTTAAATTAATTACAGTCTCCACTAGATCATTATACTAAACATGCTTGTGACTGACAGTTATGTTTTTATGCTGCAAAAACGTAACTCAATGCCACTTTGCAAGGCTGAGAAAATGTTATAACACTAAACATTGTGTTCAGCTGTGACTCTGAATTCACTGTCACCATAGAAATCCTGAATTACATATTATTGGCTGCTGATCAGGTTACACTTGGGATAGTAAGGCATCACATTTTACCCTTTAAACTCTTCAGTGTGACTCACACAGAATATGTCTAGCCAAACTATATTTTGGAACATGCATATGGTAGACTGACATACATAGCAAAGCTGATATTACAGTTATTTTACTTAGATCTACAGTATTTGTGTGTGAATCGGTGACCCTACCTTGGCCGTTCTGTTTGAAATGGTCTGGAGATTTAGTTTCAAAACGTCCCTTTTCTAAACAAAAGCAGAGGGATGTTCTGAGGAATAATGGTTCATTTTCTTTCCGCGGAGCTATAATAACACATCTCATTGTACTGGGTTTGTTCTATGTTCCTGCAAGTTGAAGGTCAGTCTCCTCCTCCATGAAGAGGGACCGCAATAATACTTCACGCTCTGTGGAGTCCAAGGTTCTGCTGCTCAATCAATATCCCACTGTCAGATTTAGAGATGTCACTCTCTCCTTAAAAAAGGGGGGAAGAATGGCTGCTTTCTGTTGCTGCATCGTTCAGGGTTTCATGTCATTTTTGTTCGTGTGACCAAAAAATCCAATTTTTCTTAATTCATGTACACAGTATATTACAGCTGGGTTGTGTGTTTTTACTCTTCTCTTCTGTGACTGTTGGTTCTATGTTTGGCCAGAATTCCCTTGAAAAACCCATTTCAATTTCCGGAGACTGTCCTTTTTTGAAGAAAGGTCAAACAAAATCGCAACATGCTTTCAATGTATTATTAGTTGTAGTAATACAGACTGCAGATGGACAAGATTAACTGGTGACCACATGTGAATACTGTACTCTACCGAGTTTAATTCAATAGGAGAATTGGAGAATATTTGCTCTTTTTTTTCTCCTCTTCTGTCCTGCAACATTATCAGAGATGGAAAAGACGGTAAATCTGCTTTTGTTTTACTTATTTGCAGCTTTTTGTCCTGCATGCCCTCCACTAATCTTTGTTCATCTTCATTTGTTTGTGTTTTCTGAAGTTGCAGCGTGGCGAGCTCCCCCCCCCACAGTAGACAAGTCCAATGAAAAGATAATAGTAGGAATAAAAAAAGGTGACTTGTTGATGCCACCTTTATGTCTGTGCTGGACTCTGGCGACATTATATACCTGCATGCATCTTCACTATGCCTACACATGCTGGATACTGTCTACCATGGAGCACTGAGATTTATCACAAATCTCAAGGCCCTTACTCATCATTGCTCTCTGTATGCTCGGGTTGGATGGTCTGCCTTGTCCACCTGTATACTCAACCACTGGCACACTTTTATTTATACGGCTGTTCTTGGACTGCTTCCTTCCTACCTATGGGCCTACATTGTACAACAAAAGTTATTTTGGGGAAGTTATTGTCTTCACTTCCGGGACTTATTTCTTTTAACTGTCCCCAAAGTGCTTACTGAACTGGGAAAAAGGGCGTTGGAATCAGCTGCAAAATCACCTGATTCTTCAGGAGCTGGTCTCATTTCAAGTGATTCTAAATGACTCGGACGCAGGTACTTCCGGCTGTAAATGTTTTGAATGATTTGATATTTTATAATTCTGTAGTTTGTTCTTGTTTTATGTCAGCAACCGTGTTATTTGTGCTGCTGCGTGTCTTGGCCAGGACACTCTTGAAAAAGAGATTTTTTATCTCAGTGAGTCTTTTACTCCTGGTTAAATAAAAATAAATAAATAAATAAATAGATCACCATATTAATAGCAAAAATAATAATAATACATTATTATCTCCCAGCAACCCAATCAAACCTCAGAAACTTGTCATGGTCACTTTGTATTATGGGCTATTAATATTAAGAAAAACCTTGTATATTGCTCCTTGTGTCAGCTCTTTGTGCTTTTTCAATTACAGCCTCATTGGACAGAAGGTCCCGGCAAATGGACGCAGAATGATGGTACATTAGAGCCGACTATGGTAAACTGTGCAACACTACTTTTTTTTTTTTAATAAACACTGTTCCTTAAATTGAATGCATTTTTCCTTTGATTAAAGCATTGCTTAAGTGACTTGCCCTTGACTGGACCATTGTACAGCGCTGTGGTTTTGAAGGATGTGTGATTAAAACACACACACACACCTCTAAAAACTACACACAGTGCGGGTATTTTATGCTCTGTGTACCCATGGATTTTTACAACTGTTGCACATGGACGTGAAAAATAGAGTGAAACCGTGCTTTTGACCCTCCACATCCCACATCTGGGTCATGTCTCCGCTGCTTTGTCTGCTGGATAAAAAAAAAAGGTGAAATGAATAATTGAAAGTGCTAAGCAGGTCACTGTATCAAAGACACCCTTATAATTATCAAATAAGAGAGGCACCCCCTTTAGTCCTCTTGACTGGAATAAAAATATGTGAGTATATTATATAAAATCTTATTTTTTTTATTTGGGTAAGTGCTTGTTATATCAATCTCTTTGTCCACCTTGGAGCTTGTCAGTGTTGGCCGTCATGCCAGAGAAACAAGACGAAAAATTCCACTTAAAGCTTATTATTGTTAGTTGCACTTGGGTTGATTTGTACAGCGCCTTTCAGCAAATCAAAGTGCTTTACATAAGACAGAAAATCATTAAAGAAAATACTGAATAAACAGTGGCTTTTAATCGTTCTTCTTTGGCTCCAAAGACAATTATTTCTGAATTATTGATTAGTTGAATGCACCCTGTCAGGACACAGGACAAGTGATAGATATGTATGCTGTAGCACACAAAAAAATGCAATTTTATTTCAGTTGGACTTTAACATTTTATTCTCTCCCCTAAAACAACAAAAAAAGACAGTTTGACTCAGTAAAGTCAGATTTCTACATTAGAATCCAGCCATGATCTGATTGGCCCATTTAAAAACTTTTCTTATAAGTTCTGTAGCAATAAATACATTTTGTTATGTATTTACAAATGTCAGATTTATATTCCATAATAATAATGGAGGGTGTTGGTGACAGTGAGACAGCTGATGTATAACATTACCACCAAGAGACTCAAGAGGTCGCCAAAGTCATCAAGTTTCAAAATCTTTTAAGATTGCAGAAGCAAAAAATGTATGGGACAGTAAGTATCAAAACTGTAGCAATATAACAGTGTTGTCTGGCCTAATATACAAAGTAGTTAAGGTTTTCTTTTGTTGTTTGTGTGCACTTATTGTGTTAATTGTTTCTGCCATAATGAAATATAATTTAAAAAAAGAAGAAATCTTGCCCAAAAACTGAGTGAGTACAAGAATAAATGTGTCAAACAACACAATAAAACATATTAACATTTTCTAGACTGTTTCCACTATTTAATAAAAGCCTTAAACTGTTAAGTTGACATTCAGTTTTCTTCAGCAGCCTCACTGTCTCCTCACTGCTTCATATCTTCTTTTGTTTCGGGAAGAACACAACGCATCTCCTTACAGACGGTGCTGCACAAATATGCACACATGCACACACAGAGTCCAATGTACTGAGTCCAGCTGTCCTCGTCTCTGCCATTACTGTAAGAGAATACCCCCGGCCAGCGCTCTAACCCACTCCATCAATCTCTCTCTGTTTGACAGAAACTATGCCCACCTGTTCTCCCACAGTCCACACGCAGAGACTCAGAGGCTGAAGCTCAACGCGCGACTTCAGGCTTCAGGTTTGTGTTGATGGAGAATGAATGTGGTCAGTGTGCTGCGTTCACGTGGCGAATAACTGTCATAATCCACTTCAGTGATTAAAGCTTCAGCTGCAGGGTTTCAGGTCTTTTTGACCGATTTAAAATGCAGCAATTCTCTGTAGACTTTGTACTTAAATACAGTAGTATTTGTAAAGTATAGCTACTTTACATGGATATTTCCACTTTGGAGGACTTTATTTTACTTTGAAAATCTGGAACCTTTTACTATTCTCCAACTTTGAGAAACCATTTTACACAATACATTTTTTTTACTATTGATAACTGAGGTAAATTTACTCCCAACACTTGTTTACATAGAGTTAAAATAATATATATGTCATTATATTAACATTTACATAAAGAAAATTTTTTTTTAAAAGAACATGGTGACTAAGATGAGAAATCAAGACAAAACTGCACGCAGATGATCAGAAACCTACACTGGTGTCTTTTTTAATGCTTTTTATTTTAATCCTGGGGAAGTTGAGTGACACGCCGGGCTAAGTTGGTTTTAGTAATGTCCCCTCAAAGCATGACTGTCTCGCGTAAGACTTTCAGTTCTTCTCCTCTCTGCTGGGAGGTCACACAAGAGGCCGACACCAAATAGTTCACTGGCTATTAAGCTTTCTAACTTTCTTGTCCAAAGGCATTTGTGCCCTTAAGTGTAAATATGAATGTTTGTCTGTCTTTATGTGTGTAAGCCTTGTAATAGATCTTGTCCAGGATGTANCCCGCACCTCATGTCCAATGTGAGCTGGGATTCACACCTCACAACTAATCAATAATTCAGAAATAATTGTCTTTGGAGCCAAAGAAGAACGATTAAAAGCCACTGTTTATTCAGTATTTTCTTTAATGATTTTCTGTCTTATGTAAAGCACTTTGATTTGCTGAAAGGCGCTGTACAAATCAACCCAAGTGCAACTAACAATAATAAGCTTTAAGTGGAATTTTTCGTCTTGTTTCTCTGGCATGACGGCCAACACTGACAAGCTCCAAGGTGGACAAAGAGATTGATATAACAAGCACTTACCCAAATAAAAAAAATAAGATTTTATATAATATACTCACATATTTTTATTCCAGTCAAGAGGACTAAAGGGGGTGCCTCTCTTATTTGATAATTATAAGGGTGTCTTTGATACAGTGACCTGCTTAGCACTTTCAATTATTCATTTCACCTTTTTTTTTTATCCAGCAGACAAAGCAGCGGAGACATGACCCAGATGTGGGATGTGGAGGGTCAAAAGCACGGTTTCACTCTATTTTTCACGTCCATGTGCAACAGTTGTAAAAATCCATGGGAGGCACCTTTCAAGTTGCAATCTAATTTCAAAAAGTGGAGATGAAATTCTCTTTATTTTTGCATAAAAACCTATAGTGCACCCTAAAAGTCTATTCTTAGTCTCTCTTAAAAATGTGCACAGCTGTAATTTCTTTAAAGATTAAAGCTCTTTAATTCCTAACTCAAACATTCCTTGCAGTTTGTGGGATTTGCGGGATTTGAACCGAAGATCCTCTGATCTCTAACCTTTAGGCTACTGCTGCCCGAGTCTAAGTAAAAAAATACTTCAGGCGAGAGAGACCAAATCCTTTTAGACTCCTTTTACTAAACTTTTTTTCTTCTTCTTGCGGCCATAGATCACCTGTCCAACCACATTTGCTCGTCTTCACACCTCACCAATCACTCTTCATCCCCTCCTCTTCTCCCCCTCCCCCCTTTCCCTCTCCTCCTTTTCTCTACCTGTTTGGTCCTCAGCTCCATCAAGAACACACACACACACACACACACACACACACACACACACACCCTGAGGCCCCGTGGGACTCAGGCAGGAAATGGTGTGGTGGTGGTTGGGGTGGGGGAGGAGGGTTATGGAGGAAGGGGGTTCAAGGTGGGTCTCCTCTCAGGTTACCTGTCCAGGTAAGTCTGTTTGTTTAGCGTTACCTCCCAGTAGTCCGGAGGTCCAGGCTGAGACACGGAGAGCTCTCTGTTCAAGTGTGTGCGTGGTTGTATTGTGTGAGGCACTGTTGATGTTTGAAAGAGGTGATACTTAATCCGACTATTGTGGAAGACTCTGTAGATCCTCCTCACACACACACACACACACACACACACACACACACACCAGCAGCGGACTCAACAGCCTTGTATCTGCGTTATATTTTCTCAGCTCAGAAAATAACCTGGCAGTCAGGCGGCGGGTGCAGCAGACAGGACGTCTGTTTGTCTTCTTAAAAATAAAATTATAGCAATTGATGGGATCCATCCATCGTCCCAGATAAGACTTGTCAGTGCGATGTTGGCAGAGGTTCAGGCGCAGCAGAGGCCGAGCTTTCACTGCCTCGGAGAAATAGACAGACAGCTGAGCTGGGAGACGACTGGCTGGCTGCTTTTATGTGGAGATGAAATTGGAAAGACTTGGGAGAAAACACTTTCAGTACTGCACTGGGTTAGCTATGTGTAAGTTCAAACGTAGCCTAGTTTGAACATAATGTCTAACTTAGTAGCATGTAAACTCCTAGCCCTTAGCAGGTGTAAAGTCCTCCGTCAAATAGTGGTTGGCAAATTGTACTCACAAGCAAAATATATAGGGTTAGATAACTTTCTAATTAGCTAGTAATTTAACAGTTTGCCAGTGTAAGCTATCATTATGTGTTTGTTATAACATTACAGTTTCATCTGCCCAATAATGGTGTACCGTTATATTACCCTGTGTTGATGGTTTCACCACTCAATGTCACTGTTGTTATTTAGCACTAGCTGTAGATTAAGGTTGTATATTATCACCTACTATTCAGGAAAGTCTTTACATTTGCTCTTGTTACTTTTATTTTTTAAAATGCCATTGTCTCTAGATCACAAGTTAATAATTCTTATAAACTCAAGAAAATGAGCTTTGTTAGAGATAACGAGATAATCAACCCGTCATCATGAAAAAACAAAAGGTCGTTTCCCCATGTTTACATATTCCCAAAGCACTTTGCAGATTGGTCTCATTCACACACCGATGGAGCTGCCATGCAAGGTGCTGGCCTCCATCGGGAGCAATTTAGGGTTCAGTGTCTTGCCCAAGGACACTTCGACATGTGGGGATCAAACTGCCAACCCTGGGATTAATGGACGACCCGCTCTACCTCCTGAGCCACTGCCACACCCTGAAGAGTCTATATCACAGAACCACCAGTACTCCTGCCTTTTATCAGGGTAATCCTACATTCCTATAATGGAGGTATAAGACTGTGGGAAATTAAACTAATGTGTTGCAGCACTATAGTTTTTGACCACAAGGTATTCGTGAGTCTGTCCACACTGTTAGTTTCCACTTCTGCTCCAGTTGAAATTAATGGAAATCAAGCGTGTGGGAGGTAAACAAACCCCGGTAAAAGTCATTCAGTGTGTGTTCAGCAGCAGGATTTGTTTTACCCCACAGCTGACAGTTCTGGCAGTCAGTGCCTGGATAACAAGAACCACAGCTGTGTTTCCATCCGACTCCGGCTCCTCCACTTAAGTTTTCACTTAAGAGTTTCATTGTGGGTTTATGACGAGCAGATCAACCATTTAAATGATCTTTTAATGCAGCCCATCACTGTGTTTGTTGATGCAAGTTTTGGCCCAGCGTGTTCTGTGTTGTCATCTGACATTGTGAGACTGAATATGTCACTGACATTTGGTTAGTTTTTTCCTCCATAATGACATTCCAACATGCACATAATCAAAACACATGACTGCTGGTGTTGGACTGATATATTGGATGTTGAAGGCTGATATTTCTGGATTAAAGCTGCTGATAGCTGAAGTTCTGCAATTTTTAGAGAAGTGTTTTCACTCGAATTTTCCTCTGAAAAATCTCTGAAACTGTAATTAGTTTGAAGTTTGATATGGTGACCTTGTTGGCAATGTATGTGATACTGAACATTAATATAATATATACATTTATAGGCGGTTTTGGTGAGTTTTATTGTGTTTCTGTCGAGTTTGCAGTGTGTTTTACAATCTGCGAGGTAAAATTTCTGTTTTTGACAATGGGGTTTGGTGGCTTTTAGGTGAGCGATATAACGGCTGTTTCTGGTTAGGTGTCCTCCCCACACAACCCACTGGAAAGCCCCGTGATACATGCAAATTCTTTGCTATAGTTGAATATTTACTATTACTATTCATTTATAGGCGGTTTTGCTGAGTTTTATTTTGTTTCTGTCGAGTTTGAAGTGTGTTTTACGATCTGCAAGGTAAAGTTAGTGTTTTTGACAATGGGGTTTGGTGGCTTTGAGGAGAGCGTGATAACTGCCGTTTCTGGTTCGGGGGAGGTGTGGCCAATGTGCCGATTTGTTTTGGTCTGAGATGCTGGTGCTAGTGTGACATCTTGTGGCAGCGAATATCATAGAACCTTTAAAACGTGATGATGGGTCAATCTTGTGTTCGCAACTTGTTTGTGCTGCCCCCAAGTGGCCAAATACTACTAATAATTTTATTATTATTGCAGGTTGAAACAAAAGTGAAGGACTGTGAGATATTTCACTGTGGACTAAAGTGGGGGACCGACCAGCTGTTGACATTGCCATCCCTAGAGCTGCCGCCAACTTGGCTAAAACCTATTACTTACTGACTAATAATTCCACTTGCTTGCAGACAATAAGGACACATAGTTTAAGGTTTACTGTTGCACTTGTCAATGGTTTAATGGTGTAAATGGTTGTCTCTCTCAGTGTGTCACCCTCTCTTTCTCCGTCTTTCCACGAGTTGTTTGCAACAAGACGTCCATCATTCGTTCTTCTTGCCACAGGAACTGTAGCAAATAGGAGGTAGAAATGTGGGGAATGTTGCAGAACAGAGCAGGAGGATTCACTCTGCATTGTTAAAAGGGCTGTTCCGCTCCGTCTCTCCTGTAAACAGTCGTCAAGGGAGGAGAAACCCGATAGCCTCACTTAGCTCTGATCTGCTCTAACTACAGAGATCATAGGCTGAAGGGATGCAGGACAAGTGGGAGAGAGGTATAAAGGTTAGACTGCAAAGCAGAAGTAGATGCTTTTCTTTTACCTTGAAGAGGTGTTTTATGTTATCATGTTAAGACAAAATAAATGCCAGACACATACCAGACTTCCTGCAAGGCAAAGTGGCACTGACCAGTGCAAGGACCCTATTGAAATGAAGGTCTTCTCCCCCTAAATAAATCACAGTTTTGAGGGGCTAAAGGTGCGCAAAAAGTCATGAAACTTTATATAGTTTATGGGTCTCGCGCATGGGTGTGGCAAAATGGTTTGCTAGCACCCCCTATAATTATTTTACAAACTAGCCCCTGCAGCAAGTTTCACCTAGATGTGCAAAATTTGGTAGGCATATGTATCATGTCCAGGCTTAGAAAAACGTCTCTTGGAGCCATATCCTAAACCCAACAGGAAGTCCGCCATTTTGAATTTTCCAATTTGCCAACTATTTCTTATCTCTTATAATAATAATCTCTTTTACAATGTTAAACAACAATCTATGGCAAAGGCAACACACAAAATCTGGCCCATCTTTTACTTTAGCCAAGAACTGCTCCATAACAACATCAAAGTCCTTACTCTTGTCTTTCATTCGTTGACTCTTTAATTTGTTATAACACGTTTTTTATGATCTGCATTTCCATGATACTTTTACATTCTGCCTGTGCAATTCATTTTGACGGTATTTCAGATGAATTACCCACTTTGCACAAATCAAAAGCAAACCTGCTTATTAACATGTTGGACACAAACTACTGGCTCAAAATGATTATTCTCACAATGTTTCAAGTATATTCCTTCATTTGACAACAGTGTACTCTTACAACTGTATTTGAGCCATCTTTCACCACTGTATGTAAATATGTCCACTCCAAATGCATTTGCAGTTGCTTGAATTTCTATTTCTGTAGCCCTATTGTCAACATAGTTCATTTTAGACTTGTTAATATAGTCTGACTTCGAAACATATTCTTTCCCTACAAATTTCATGTGTTCATCACTGCGATTCTCCATGTATTTAACAAGAGTAAGTCTTATGTTTCGGTGACCTTTCTGAGAACCACAGATCACTTGAGATATCAACCTAAAATAACTATTACTGTCCTCTACGAAGTACTTCTGTATCCTGCTTCTTGAAGTCCACATTGCATTTACTGCATAATGTTTACGCAACTTCAGCAGATAGACTCAATTTGAACGTGATTTGACTTGCATCCTCCACAATTTCAACATGAGAATCTAATTCCAATGCAGCTGCACAACATGTGTCTTTCTGCATTGTTTTTATAGCACTATGATTTTGTTGTTCTGTCTCAATGTGCATTTGTTGTTCAACTACGCGTGTGTTGCTTTCCAAACAAGGAACATTATTTTTATCTTTTAACTGGTGATCTAACATTGTACCCTTTGGAATAAGAAGTAGTGATTTTGCAGAAGCCATAACAACTCTGCAGTTCAGGTTGATGAACAGAAACCACAGTGGTTTCCATGGCAATTTTCTAAGTAGATGCTGTGTTTTGACAAAAGCTTACTGTTGCAACCAATGACCATCATAAAATGTACATTTTGGAGATGTTAATGTACTCTGCCGTTGAGGAATACTCACTTCTCAAAATGTTTTGATATTTTACAACATTCTTTTCCAACGACAAGTCTTATTTTTTTATGATACCTTTGCGTTTTAATTTCTTTGATGTACTATTGCTCATTGAAATCTTGTGCTTTGTTCTTGCATTGTTAGTTTTTGGTACATCTTGTGATGAACCACAGCCCAACTCATTAGAATCTTTACAAGTCACTGTTGGTCCTGCAACAGGAGGACTCACATGGTGAATTTACATTTTGTGAAGAGCCTAAACCCAAGTCGCTAAAGTGTTGACAGAATGTCACTGTCGGACTCACAGGCAAATGGCTCTGATTCGCAGCTGTGACACAAACAACAGCTATTTCAAAAGGCTTTTGCTTCCCACTGAGCCCTGTAGCCAAATGTGATTTACCAAATCATTAAGACAACGAAAATACATAACACTTCTTCCATTCTCCATGCCAATAGCACTGTGTGCATGGGAGTCAGCCAGTGTGTACTGTCCACTTTGACAAATGATTGCACATGTACTGCTACACAGTGTCAGAAGACATGCGTTGTACTGCCTAAAAATCTTTTCCAGTCCACTTAGTAGACTGGTGTGGACACCACTCTCAATTTATGTTCCCCTTCAACCACATATACATCACCACTGACAAAGTCACCATACTGAAACAGAAACTTCTGTCCATCAATTACTGACTCTTCAGGCAAATCAGGAACACACGTTCGAGTGGACGAGCCGTTGATCATGTTGTCTCGCAAACCCGTGTACAACTCCTCACCTAAAAGCAGAACTCTGTCCAGATCTATTGTGTCCCATGAGAAGACACCATCAACTGTATGTCTTGCTAGGCTTACCAAACCTATTGTCATACATTGAACTCCTCCATATTTAAAAAACAGATCATTCCCCTGATGAAATGATCCTCTTACACTGTTTTACAAGCTTAACAGAACTGCTATCCTCAACCTCAGCTGCAACTTCCATGTCCACATCACTGTCTGTAAACACTGTAGCACTCTCCATGTCAGGATCAACCCGACCTGCCTTCATAGAAATGCTTCCATCCCTCTTCAAATGTTCCTCCACGTTTTTGTACACTACTGTGTTATCATCTTCAAAAGCTCTGTACACAGGCAGACCAACATCTGCATTCCGTTTCCTGCCAAACACATTGTGCTGTTCAATCAGATTTGCACAATTCTGTAGTGTCACTTTTGTAGCTTGTTTCATCTACACATGTGAGCAACTTTCTCCCTTCTGCACGTATCTCATCAACATCTTTCCCTTTCCATGTGCACACAGGAGAAATCACATATTTGATCACAGCCACAACATCACATGCAATCGATGCCTTCGCATCAGAAGGCAATGATGCAGCTCTGACATAATTTCCAGCAACAACAGCCAATTGCGATTTTGTGGAACACATGCAAGCATTACAATCAGCATTGCTCTGACCTTGGACAGATCCGGGTGTGTGCTGCATACGAAAACCCTTCGTCATCTACAATAAAAAAGGGAAATATTTTGATTTATTTTCCCTCCCTCTGGGCTCCTCAGAAACAACCGCTGAACACGCCTGAACTTGTCACATTGAGCCACTGGTTTTAGAACAAGGATAGTTTCTGCTGAAAACAACTGCCTGCTGCTGGAAACATTGTGTGTGACCCCTTTTATGTTGCATGTAGTAATTTGATTATTTGTTAACATAAAGATATTGATTAACGCAGCTTTAAAATCCCAGCATTCTGGCTAATATAATGTAGATTAAGTCAGGAACATGTTTATTAGCATGATTCCTATGAATCTAATTTTCTTGGTGTGAGAGCTGATGTAGCTCAAAAGCCCTGATGCCTCAGCTTGTGAAAGCAGGTCAGACACGGTGTGGTTTAAGATTTTAACCTTGAATTTGTCGCCACCGACTAATTTTAGAATCTGGACGTGGTCAATATGTGGCGAATAAAGTTCACTGGAATTGTCAATGGACAAAATCTATTGGTGGTTCTGTGTTTACATGAACACCCACCATGTGAGCATAGATGTGTGTTTCGACCGTGCAGAAAAAACTTACAAGATTAATTAAAAAACGTACAGTGTCTGCCAAGCTTAACAGGTTTTATGACATTTGAGTTTGGAAATTTGATCGTTTAAACTAGAAATTTAGATTTGAGTTTTAAAACATGTTTACAAAATATAAGCATGCAGACTAAAATAATGCAATTTAGAGCAATAAATAAAATCAGACTTTGTTTATTATCATGATTCAGATCTAATTATTCTCTGTGTGAGAGCTGATGTAGCTCAAAAACCTCATGCTGTGCCCAGTACATGCCTCCCACAGCTGAAATGTGTGGCTGCCCGCGAGCAGCCAGCCAGTTTATTTGAGTATTGGGAATGAATGTGTTGTTAATGTGGAGTGACTGTGGTAACAAGTTGCTCCGGAGCTCAGAGGAATTAACAGGCTTCACATTCCTCGGCAGGCTATGAAGACTTTAGAGGGGCAGACGGGACCAGAGAGATGAGTGGAACTGTGATGAGATGAAATGAATCTATTGATCCCCGTGGCAGAGCTACATCACTGCAGCAGCAAATAGCAAGAGGTTAAATAAATTTAAAATCTAAAAAACAATGCAAGAAATGAAGAATCAACAATAATTTTATAGCTAACACAGTAGCACAAAGCTCTAGTGTTTATAGTGTTTGGGGAGGGTTCATACTCAGTATAGCTCCAGTGCATCATCGAGCCATGATTTCAGGCCTGTTCAAAAAAATCCAGCCATCCAACAGTTTAACTCCAGAGGTCTATCTCCACAATTCAGTATTATGTCGTTCAGTCTTTTCACATGTTTTCAGCAATAATTTTTGTTTAGTTTAGAAACAAATCTCTAAGTTCTCTTGTAAATAACCAAAGTTATGTTTATATTCAACTTTACTCACCAAAACCATTTCCTTCCTACTAAAATATTTGCAAAACCAATTTCAGAGATATTTTAAAACCTACATTGTTTGCTAGCATCCTTGTTTGCTCACTAGCAGTCTTCTTTTTCACTGCATGCCTTTGTTGCACACCTTTCGTTGCATGTTACCGCTGCCAATGATGAGCCGAACAGTGGACTACATTGCCCACGTGCATGTTTTCTCATGGGCGTGCACGGTACAAACACAGCGGGGAGGTAAGATTGCTCTGTAGCACTACCAACGGCCAAAAACGCCACATGGTACCTTAAAGTCGTGTCTTTTTCTGTATTAAACCAAGACCCTAATCTTTCCCTAATTATAAATAATAAAGTTTAATAATACAGTACTTACTACGAGCCGATATTGTATTCCAAGATCAGATATGCTGGCGGAAAACAAATTAAATGCATTGTTAACGTTTTACTGATATGATCAGTATCAACATTTTTGCTGCTGTAAATTAGTTGTATAATAAACGTGATTTCCAGGAGACAGGGTTGACTTTATAGTACAGACAATTTCAGTTCCTTTTCTAATGAAGAGTTAAGCTTGGTAGCCTAAAATGTGTTTTTCACTATTATTTTTCCTTGGCTGCCATTTGTGTTTTACAGAAAGGTAAGAAGAGGAGAGAAAACTGAACTTTGGAAGTGCTGTGTGTCTTTAATAAAATCAAGAGGAAACATCAGTTGCTCTCCACAGATTTTTTTTTTTTGAGTAGCTCTTATGGTAAAAAGGCTGGATACCCCTGATGGAAAGCTAATCTTCAAAAAAAGTCAAGCATTCAGCTAATCTTGATTAAACAGACAAAAAAAATCTCCTGCATAGTTTTATTAATGCAGAAAAGACACTAAACTCGAGCATTTTACAGTATTTGTTGATCAAAAAAGATAAACATCTTTACTGATTATTTTAGGGTGTATTTTGTGTGACCACAAATAGTCCAGCTCTGTTGGATTGATCATAGGTTGAACATCCACTGATTCCTAGAAGTAAAAACATTACAAAGCACAAAGAAATGCTTCAACTCTTCAGGTACAACAGTTTTACCAATACAGAGAAATAAAGTGATGATTGAGTGCACTCCTTCCCTCTCTGCGCTTTGATTAAAGGGCAGTTCTTGTCCTTAACCTTAGCCCCGTGTTTCACACAATTAGCACGGCTTCATACATTCCTATTCTGCTGTAGAGCTGAATTTACTCTCACGCCTTTGTGAAAAGAAGCATTTGTTGTTTTTTGTAATTGCTTTTGAAAAAAAGAAAAGATAAGGGGGAAAAAAACTGAAGGGTGTGGTGTATTTGTGAGTATTGACAGACAGAGAGCGAGAGCGACACCTCTCCACCCTTGTTTTGTCCATCATCGCTCAAGTCAGAAGCCGATATTAATCAACAGCTGTCTCACTCTCAGCTGAAACAAATTCACACACATGGCATGGAGCTTCTGAGAAACAGAACACATGGCTGAAATTGACAGTCTTTTCTTTGACTTTGTGGTTTTTGCTCCATTTCTCTTAGTAGTTTCTTTCCTCGCTTTCTTTTTAATCAATCAATATTAAAAGGATAGATTCACAATTTTTCAAGTCTGTGTTAAAACTCCTTTGCACAAAGGAGGGACGATTACAGCAAGCAAAACCTGTTTCAGTGTTCACATGGGCACCTGACTGACATTTTAAGATAGACTTGAAAAATTGTGAACCTATCCTTTAATCTATGATACATGTTATAGTTTTTATACAGTTTTTAGTGAGGAAATTATACAAACTTTAATGCATGGATGTGCCACAGAAAGTCATAATGTTTTGCATTTGTTTGCCTGAAATGTATTAAATGCCTGCGGAGATAAGGCTTTAACTACACGTTTAAATTTTTGATTTGTTCATTATTTCACAGTGAAATTCTGTGCATGTTTGGGCAGATAATGAGAAAAGTAACTGGAAAAGATTGAAAGATGAACTAAAATCACATAAGAATCTCAAACCCCTTGTCTGGTTCTCAGCTGAGAAAACAAACGCATAAAAGTTTTTTTGTTTCTAAAAGTAAAAATATACAATCACATTTGTAGCTTCCGTATTTTAAAAGCCGAGGCGGAAAGAAAACCACCCGTTCAGCTGCGTGTCTTTGTGAGTGTTACAACTCCCCACAGAAGGAAACAATCACAATCAGGGAAACAGATCACACCTGTCTGCTTAGTCAAATTAGACACAAAAACTCACATGTAATGACAAAATGACAGCTTCTAAAATAGATACTAATCTAAAATATCTTTGAAAACTAACAAACACTATCAGATAAAAAAAGTCAAACTCTGAGTGACATTCACCACATGGTGTGACTCTGCTAGGGGAAATGTTTGTTTTTCTTAAATTTTGGTTAAAATTGTGTATTTGCGCTCTTCAGCCCTTATAAAATGTGATTATTATGTCAGGTTTCTTGTTTTTAGCGAAGGACAGATTTGTTGAGACAGGAGCCACGAAGCTGTTTGAGAAAATGGACTGATCCACTTCACATCCAAGTCCTCATCCAGATTACAGATCTGCTTGAGTCTCTGAAATTGGAAACTGAGTTTTATTTTTACAGTTTTTTCCCCCCATCACTCCTTGGAAAGTAGAGTAGTACTACAGTCTCTGTACTGTAGTACTACTCTACTCCATTAGAGCAAGCAGTTTATTCAGACACAGTGAATCTGGTGTGAATGTCATATTTATCCACTTTATCCATTTATCCATCCAGGTTGAAGAAAAGGCTCTAATGTTTCCTGGGTGAATTAAAAGAAGTGAAAACTGTGCATGATGACTTTGTATGTCACTAAGACATGGACACACTTGCATTGCTTGTTCCAGGGTGAATAAGTTAGGGAGGTTGTCGTTGTCAAATTATTAATTTAGATATGAGCATTTTGTCATAGATGAAGTTTACTGATTATTAGTTTTCCTCTTTTTATATGTATGTTGTTATTTTGACTTCCTGATTGCTTTCTGTATTGATTTATCCTCAGTTTTGTGACATGTTGTATTTATAGAGTTTCCCATGTATTTCTTTATTAGAACTACAATCACTAACTGCATTTCCCATGTGTACTTGCATGGCAAAGCACAGGTGTACTCTATTAGATGCCATTATAAGCTTTGAGATTCCCTTTTGTCACACAATAGGCCTTTTTCACAGCAGACATTTTGACTTTTAATAGCAGGGAAAATCACAGGTGAAACAACTTTTGTTAACGATGGCTCACTGACTGGAACTAGCTGGCCCAAATGGAAGGCAGTTGTTTTAATGTTATCAATTACACATGTGCTTTTCCTGTATGTGACCTGCCAAAATGTCTGCTGTGAAAAAGGTCTATTGCCCTTGGTCTAATGATCAAAAGCATGGCTTTAGATAAAATGTGTATTTAATAAAGTGTGCACAGCCTGCTTTTCTACATATTTGATTTTTGTGAGTGTGGTGATCCTCTCAAAAGGATGCCAAATATCAAAATCCAATCACCAGTCATTATTTAAAGCAGGAGCTACAAACAAACAACTTTACACTGATGCATTTACAAGTAAACAAATAGTGTTGTTTGTTGTCACTGCTGCAACACAAAAAATGTGACACTAATTTGGAGAAAGCATACACTTATATCTCCTGTGTTTGAAGCATTTTCACCATGTCCAGAGTGTCCAAAGTTTTATTTCTACTTATCTTAAATATAAATGCAACAAACATTTATAGATTTTTCAAATGGGATCAGAAAGTTTAAAGCATGGATATACTAGCTTCTAGCTAAGGGTGTCCTCACAAGCAGCTACTTCCAGTTTTAGCACTTCTGTCAACTTAGTCAACTTTTTGGACATTTGAAAGCTGAGTGATTGCAGCTGGGCACAATGTTTGAAACTGTCTGCTGCAAAAATATTGAGTTCTTGTGTGCAGGGTTATTTCATAATCATACAAAAACATTTAAAGTTCTGTGTAAAATGGCTTTAAGCTGTACCATAAATGTAAGTTACATAACTAGAGTTTCACAAAGCAATAAAACAATTGGTGACCTCTGATGTTCACTGAATGGCTTCTATCAAGAGCTGTCGACCGTTGGTGGACCTGTATGAGGAATATGAATCTGATTCTTGAACTTAAGAATCTTCAATCTTAGATTTAACATACAACCATATGTACTGTACATAAGTACTAACTTTTTAGATTAAAAATACAAGTGGAAGTCAAAGGCAGAGAGACAAGCTGGCTGTAGCTTCACAGACAACATTTGATAGCAAGATTCATTTGTTTTGGTCTTTTCAGAGGATTTGTTAATAAAAATATAAAATAATAATGGCATTATCATTAACAGTAATCTTAAATGCTAATACTAACCTATACCCAATCCAGGTTCTTATCCAAATCCTAAACATTTAGTAGTCACGAATTTTCTTCATTTTTCTATTCTGGTTGGAAAAGTTGGCCCTTGTGTGTATAGAAATAGATACATGCCTGTACATACATACACAGTCACAAATTACTTTTCGACAGTTGTGTGTGTGTGTGTGTGTGTGTGTGTGTGTGTGTGTGTGTCTCCTCTGTTCCCTTCACTTATATCACACCAGTTGTCCCAGTGGGGCAGGATCCAGCCTGCACTAAATGCATCCTTTATTAAGTCCATAGACCTGACTTGAACACTGCACAGTGGGACGGTGGGTGTGTCTGCTTGTCTTTATTTACATGTGAGGACCAACCCTTGACAGAACACTTTTACTGTGAGTACATTTTTACTTGTGAGGACATTTTGGCTGGTCCACACAAAGAAAATGCTATAGGATGGGCTCCTTTGGTCCGTTCTGTATAAGTTTCAGAAGATGTCCCCATAGAGACAGCCCATGCTCTTGGGCTCCCCCCAATGGGCACACCCATGTTGTGCAGGTGAAATTTGATTTAGCGGGTGAAGAAACAATCCAAATTTCTGATTGGCTAAGGCTGGGGAGTTTCTGTGATTGGCTACTTTAGTCATGTGAGAACATGACTGTGGCGCTGCACAGGAGCAAAATCAAAACCTAAGGCAGGCAGCACATTTAAACCGGAGAAAAGCAAATAGAGCTTTTGTCAAATATAACAATTTCGTTATACTACAAATTATAGTATAATATGTAATTAGATTAACAGTAAACAAAGGACACTTGAAGAATACTATTAAATTCTACTGAAACATTAACTACAATTTACTACAACAATAAAAAAAGAGCAGGAAAAATGTTTTCCTGCTCATAACAGTTGCTGTACTTTACTAACCACTCTTGTCATTGCAGACCCTGCTATTTCTCACCTGGCCAGTTGTTCTTAGTGTTTTTCCCACCCTAGCTCGTCACTTAATTTGTCTCCTGCCCACTGACCTGCTCCCTACAGACTCCCCAGCCTTAGCTTTTCTAACCCTGTTTTTGATTGACCAGCCTGTGTGCATGACCTCTTGCGCGAGGTCATGAACTGATGAACTGATATAAAAGAAACTTTGCTGATTGGGGCTTCAGATTACAAAGGCTCACAAGAGTGCCTACGCACTTGACATGCAGCAAAGGAACCCGGGCTGCTGTGGTAATGGTATGCGCTCTGCCAGGTGCGCTACCGGAACACCCCGACAAGAGGCATTACTGTATGTACTGCCAAAAACCACAGAGACATGACACAAACCATGACAAGGTGGTTGTATAGTGGTTAGCACCGTCGCCTCACATCAAGGGGGTTCTGGGTTCGAACCCATTGGCTGGCTTTCTATGTGGAGTTTGCGTGCTCTCCCCATACCTGCGTGGGTTTTCTCGGGGTACTCCGGCTTCCTCGCACAGTCCGAAGACATGCAGGTTAGGTTAACTTGCTACTCTAAATTGCCCGTAGGTGTGACTGTGAGCGTGAATGTCTCTATGTGTCAGGCCTGTGATTGACTGGCGACCTGTCCAGGGGATTGGCTGCAGCCCCCTTAATGATATCTTAGGATAAGCGGTTATATAAAATGCATGGTTTTCTGAAGTAAAATTCTCACTTACTACTTACCCAACTAGTGATAGGTTTGTTTTTTCAGTGGTCGAGGTGGCCCTCACAAAGAACTCAAAAAACATGGTCCACACTAAGTAATAAAGATGTGTACGTGTGTGTGTGTGTGTGAGATGAATTTGTGAGTGTGTGTGTGTGTGTGTGCTCACTGAGTCGAAGAGCAGTTGTCGTTGACAGCTGCATGGGAGCAGGGAGAGAAAGAGTCAAGCGGCTTCAAATAGCAGTCGTTCTCCTCATTCATCAGAGGAACTCGTCCCCTCTCTCTCTTTCTCTCCGCAGCCATTGGTGTGAAGTTTACATTTCTTTTCTTGACACAGTCATGTTGATGTTTTTTAATCTCTGCTTTCACCATAAAATAATGTTTCATAAATGTCCAGAACAAAGAGGTTAGCACAGTTCAGTCCACTCAGTAGGTAAGTGTAGAGGTGTAATGGTGGTTGCTCCAGTGCTCCAGTCCTCATTGTATCGACAATTGGTTAAAGGCTCTGTTTACCCAATTTAGCCAGTTTTACATTTAATAGAAGTTGGTGACACTCAACATGGAGACAGGAAATAGTTGTTCTTCAACTGCTGCAGTGTCAAATGTGCATTTTTTAATTAAATAGAAATTTCTTAACTCCTGAGCTTATCTCTATTTCAGAGACAGCAGTTCTCGTCTCTTGACTATCTGTGATATCAGTAATCTTTGTATAATATAATGACTCAGGAATTTGTCCAAAATAAGTAGGTGTTACTATTTAGCAGTGAGCATGTTTTTCTTTGTAATTTTCAGGTCAAAAGACTGGACCAAATGTGGTTTATTTGGACATCTTGGTTACAAATATCCACTGTTTGAATAACATTTAAATTCGGGCTGCAACTAATTATCATATTCATTATGTATTAATTAATCCATTATTTTTCAATTGATTCATTCATTGTTTGGTGTATAAACTGTAAAAGAAATAGGGAATGATGTCCGTCATAAATTCCCAGAGCCCAAGTGACATCCTTAAATTGCTTGTTTTGGATAACCAACAGTCCAAAATCTAAAAGTATTCAATCACTTAAAATGGGGAAAAGCAGCAAATCCACGCATTTGAGAGGCTTTGAGCAGCAAATATTTGGTACCTGATAAATTACTTAAATCATTTACTGATTATCCCAATAGTTGTCAATTCATTTCCTGCCCAGCAGTAATTTCTGTGACTATTTTAGCTCCTAATTAGGACCCCTACATTTTAAAATATCAACATCTATATTTGTTTTTACAACCATCTTATCCAAGATTTTAACATAGTCATCAATACTTACATCCTAGTCACTTACTGAGACAAGTGTGTCTATACTACATATTAACAGTATCCGTATGCACTACTGTATAAATAGCCATATTTGCCGTATTACACTGTGAACTTAGTGTACAAGAAATCAGTATACTGTACTAACAGGAATGGAAGCAGTACATGTCCGTCAAACTGTGACTTTACTGCTACCATTTAAACTTCACTGTTTTCTAAGATCTTCCTGGAGCTATCTCACCAGTGTATTTTATATTTTTGCAGTTGTCAGCAGCTCCTCCATTTCCTTTATGCATTGCATTGTGGGACAACAGAATACATCAACAAGAGGATTTAATATGCATACGGACTACACTTTATCTTGTTTCAACATGCTCAAAACCTGCTCAGAGTTTGTACACAGTATGGAATTGGAGTTATTTTAACTGTTACTTGTGAAATCATTACTTAAATATATGCGGATGTCAGTTGAAAACCATCCAAAACTGTTTAATTTAACTTTTACTGTGCCTTAAAATACTAGACAGTTTTTTTTCAGTTGACATTGAACCAATACTCCATGTAAACCAAAGTGTTTGGACTCCTGCCTTCGCCGTCTTGCTGTGCGGCCTCCTCAACACCAACACGGCCTCTCCTCCAGCCATAACACTCCCAGTGTCTGTTGCCCAGTTGTCCCAGTGAGGCAAGTCCTGCCAAGTCCTTCAAGCGCTTGTCTTTGGAGTTTGACAACACATGTCTCTGTCCGTCTGTCCCCAGACTTTTTCCAGTTTAGGAATGTTGTCCCTGCCTGTTACAGAAGCACAAAGAGTCTTGTCTTTGTCCACATCCGTCAAGATCAGATTCTCTCTCCTCCGTGAGTCCACTTTTGTTTCCACGCTCACTTTGTATCCACGCTGTCGGCTTTCAGCTCAGCAGGGCTGTGCTGCTGCTGCACAGTCCGCCGTAACACCGAGCTGCAAGTAGACCAGAAGCTGTTACAGCACAAAACTGCCGTCCGACCGATTTTCAGTTTCTCTGTCAGTCATCCCATAACAGCGGCAGAGCAACAGAGTAGAGCAGGAGTGGAGGAAAGAGGCTACAGCCTGAAGTAGGAGTGGGGTGGGGTAGGGGGGGTGGGGGGTCTCAGCAGTCTCTAAAACCAATACAAATCCTTGCTCTTATCCTGTGCCTGCAGACCTGAGAGAGGAGGAAAGAAAGGAGGAAAAGAAAAGAAAGTGGAAGAAGAGAGAAGCAAGAAAAGGGAGATTAGAAAAAGAAGCGCAAATGTCTTGTTGATAAAAGCAGGAGGAATTGCCCGAGGCAGAGAGGGGATGAAAGCAAGACAGCAACAGAAAAGGAAGTTGACAGCTGGTGTTAAAGTGCTGATTGACAGACAGTTTGTTGGTTCAAACCACTTGTGGTAAGTTGATCTGAGGCACGGAAAAAAACCCAACTTCATTTAAAATCTGGTTTTCATGCTTTCAAGTTGTTACAGTCTTTAATGCTGCTTTCATTTAATCAGATACTAAGTTTTTATTCCACCCAAACACTTCTACAACAGGTGACAGGAACAAGCAGGACATTTTTCAGTGTGTCAATATGGATGAGTGAAAATGCATCTAAAACTTGACTTAGAATTTACTATTTGCAAAGCTGTTTTGGCTTTTTCATTGGTGGTTTAAACATCTGTTTAACCGCACACTGAGCTCCAATAATTTTATTGTATAACCAATGTTTCGACCACATTTGGTCTTTCTCCTGAGAACGTATAAACGTTGGTTATGCAGTGAAATCACTGGAGCTTAGTGTGGTGGTCATCTTCTTCTTCTTTGGTGTGCATTCAAGTCTTTTTGTTTTTTACATCTAGTCACAGTTCAAGCGTGTGACCAGATACGTAACTAAAACTTTAATTTATCTTATTTAAATTTACTGCCCTGGTACAAGTGAACCAGTGCCTGAAATCACAGATTTTCTTCAATTTTTTGTAATTTACCAACATCAGTCACTAGTATTGACCAATCCCAAACAGAAGCAAAATCGGAACGAGAAACATCGGATAAATTCCAGACTGTGTTTGTTCTGTTATTCAAGACTTTTCAAGCTTAAGAAACCGCTGCCTATCTGATAATGTAAAACAGCGGTCGAACAGTGACCAACATTCTCAGAAAATCTCATATTTTGAGGTTGTTTCCAAGAGAATTTATATGTATGTAGACTTGAAGTTAGTGCTATCTGAGTTTGAGTGGTGTTGATCTCCCTGAGGTTTCTTTCTTCTTCTTTTTTTTCCTCCAAACGTAAGTTTATGTGGGAGTGAGTTTTTCCTCATCTGAAGAATAGAAGATGTTGTATGTGTGCTGTACAGACTGTAAAGCCCTTTGATTTTGGGTTATATAAATATTGAAATTGTGAAAATTTGACAGTACCTGTGTCCATGTTGAGTCCGATCTCTGCTCCAGCTCCAGTGAAGGCACCGCTCCATCCTGAACCCGCCCCCGACTCCCCCTTCCCTCCCAGGTCACAGGGTGAGGTGCTGGGCCCCGGTACAGAGCTGCCGGACGTCAGACGGTGATGAGGTCTCACTGATGGCACCAGCAGGGAACCGTAGCGCGGGTCGAACGCCGTGCCGTACATCTCGTGAACCCCCGGACGTGGGTATGCTGAGCCCTGGGTGCCTATAGCGCCCCCTAGTGAGTAAGGGTGGTGGTGGTGATGGTGGTGGTGATGGGATGGGTGCCAGGTGTCGGGGCTGGACTGGTGGAGGTGGCTGTGCAGGGAGGCGGGGGAGTACGGGTCCCCGGGGAAGGGGAGCTCTGTGTGGGGAGCTGACAGAGCGCTGCCCAGCGCGGAGGAGACCGACGGCTGGTAGGAGCTGTTCCAAAAAGACGGAGGGAAACTTCTCTGGCTCATAGGGAATGATCCATCTGTGAAGACAGAAATCCATACTGTTACTCTATAAAGAAAGTGTGTTTACTTTCCCTAAATAGTTACTGGTTACTAAATTAGCCTAAAATAACTAATTATTAAAGCATAATTAAGTTACAATTCAGGCGGAAGATTAAATCTTGACCTCAGAAAACGTTTTTTCAGGAGCTTTATATTGTGGCCACAGTACCTCATTTTAAAACTGTTCCTCCTTAAATGTGTCTTTTGGTGATATCTTATTAATCTCTTATGTTGCAGAACTAATTAGAGCTGAAATTGATTAGTTGATTAACAGAGAATTTGGCAACAATTGGCAACTATTTTCATGATTGATTCTTCATTTGAGTCACTTTTCAAAGCACAAATGCCAAATATTTGCTTTGACTGCGGCAACATCTTAAATGTGAGTATTTGCATTGTAAAGTGATTATTTTGGGGTATTTGAATTGTTGAAGGAGCAGTTTGAAGATGGGAGTCCTGTGATGGGCATTTCTCACAATTTTCTGACATTTTTATAAACAAATAATCTATTGAGAAAATAATCAGCAGATTAATGGATAATGACAACCATTAGTTGCAGTAAACCACTGCAAAAAATGAATTTTATGATGAAACTTAAATTATTGCCTTTTTTTTGTTTGTTTCTGGTTGGTTTCAGAAGTCGCTAGATTACACAAAGGTGCTGGAGATGAGAAATGAAAAGCTGTTAACTAAGGAATAAGGAAGATTAGAAAAAACAACAGACATTAATCCTTCTGTATGAATTTTTATGATCCCTTTTTATGTTTAAGATTGAACATGGGGACACCTTTTTTTTTCAGCAGCCTGTTATTTCTGTAGCTGACAGGGATCAATAATAAACGAATCACCAGTTAACGTGACGCCAAAGAGAAATTCACAAGTCTGTGATAGACGGAAAGGAATATAATAAACCAGAGAAATTCCTAGGAAATACTTTGAACTGTGCTATGAATGCAAATTATTCAAAGGCCATTGACATGTTACTAAAACATGCAGCTCTCCAAATGATGAGAAATAAAATTAACCAAAAAGAATGTCAAGAAAAATGGTTTCCGACCCTGTAAAGGTATTCCTATTGTTACGTAAATTCAGATAACTCCAAATACCAACTGAAACAGAGTGACAGCCACTATAATAAACAAAAGCTAAGGCTCGCAAAATACTATCGTTCTCCCGCTGTTAGTATATCCACATATTTATGTAGAAGTGATCATTATTGCAGTGTTTGTCTACAGGAAACCTTTAACCTTAACTCAATCCAATGTGACATGAGCTTAGATTTCACACGAGTGCATTTTTAAATACAGTTTTATACAGAATTGTTCTGGTTTCAGGGGAGAGTTTTAGTATCCCAAAATAATCTAAAAAGCCATTTCTTCTCTGATATGAAAACAGCACTAGGAGCACTATAAACATCAAATTCAAAGACACTGAATAGCAGCGCAAAACTGGAAATCAGCAGCTCCAGATCAAATGTGCAACGACCATCAATCCAACATCAGTGGAACTCTGCAGCGAAAAAGTGAAGATTTTGTTGTTCAGGTCTGTACTCTTGACTGAAGTGAGTAAAGAAAACCACTAGTGGTTACTGCAACCAGGTTTCTATCTGTTTTTTTATGTCTTTTTGTATGACAATATTTAATCAAATGTTACCTGGTGGAAAAATATAAGAGACCAAGACAAAGCTACCGAATCCTGGGGAATGATATTGGCTATTGACAGCCTCAGTCCCACAACAGCAGGAACCAAAATTACATAAATCTACAGCACGAACACGCCGGAATTTCCAAAAAACATTAAAGCATTTCATAGGTTTCACTGGAAAAATGTAGTGTCCCTGTTTTAGTGGCTTTTCCACACTGACAGAAATACATTGAGGGGAAACACTGACACACACACACACACACACATACAAAAGACACACACCTCTTACAGCCTTATGGCTGCTTGAGGTGGGGTATGCAGTTGTGTGGCTGAGGGCTCGGCTGAAGTGCTCGTCCACCACGGCGCTGATGTCTCCCTGGAAGTAAGTGAAGAGGACGCAGCGGGAGTTCAGGTACTCGGCTCCCGGCGGCAGCTCCTTGTCCTCCTCTTTGATTGCCGGGGTGCCCGGGGGGCCGAGCCGGCTGCCACTGTCCTGGGGGTCTTGCATTTTGGAATACAAGGCCAGTTTCTAAGAAGGACATGCAGATTTATATACGTTATGGAGCTGTGTGTTTATCTAGTGTCATTTTGCATAGATGGATAGATTTTAGATAGTTGCATAGACTTTTGGGGGGATTTCAGATACTTTAAGACTTAAAGCAGTGTGTGACATTTGACCTCTAAACCTCATTAAAAAAAATAAAAATAACATCAGGACACAACGGGTGTGTAGAAGCAGTTAAATCCACCTAAACTCTTTGCCATCTATTTATGTACAAGCTGACATAAATTATATAAATGCACATATGTTAACACAAGGTTGTGGCTTTTATTTAAAATTGAAAAAATAATGCTTTGCTCACAATACATTTACATCAATATTGGTGTTTGATTGCCTTTTTAATGATCACCAATTACAGCTAATAGTTCACCTGTCTTTTAATTTACAGCTGCGTCACTTTATAAATTGCAGTACACACATACTGTACATTAACATATATACAGTATGGTTGTACGTCATTACTGCTGCACGCACAAAACTACAAACTGTTTCACTGATTTTTTTTTACTCTTATTGTTTTTATACATACTTATACAATAAATACAGAAAGTCCAGATTATGGTGTAAAAACTATATGTATATGAAATGGCTTTAAGTTACAAAAATTATAATTATATGAAATGTATTAGATAAACCATACAAAATAATTGAACAACAAAACTCTAGTTAATAAACTGCGCACTATATATATGTGTCATAAAAGTGTGGTGTATGGCTTGGGAAGGCTCTGGCTGATCCAGAGTCGGTTTAGGTGACAGACAAAGTGAGTTTTGGCACTATGTGAAATATGCCTGCATGTTGACTGAGAGTGAAAAAAGCCCTTTAACGGGTCTGGAAAGGCCTCACAAAAACCTGCTTCTCTCAAACTGTTCACAGTCACAGGCGTGAAGTCTTTTTACAGACACAAATGTGACATGAAAAAGTGAAATTAATAGGTCTATGATACCTTATTATTTGGCAACTAATGGCAAAACATCATAAGATACAATTGATTTTAATCCTAATGGGCTTTTACTTATTCAACATTGTAACATTAGGAGGGAAATTAAACTTTACGCTGTTGTTTTCTTCTAGTTATGGCCATAAACCAAGAGCCAAGTTCTAACAAAATAACATTTTTAAAAATAAAAACTCTACAAAACTCTTTTAAAATTTGTAAAAACTATATGATATATGAAATCCGTCAGATTCGACTTGAATAAAGCTTATCTGCGGTTGTTATTAAGGAAAAAAGAAACAATAAATCTTCTTTTCCTTCTACTTTTGACAAACTAAAATTAGCTTAAAGAGAGAGAACAAACAATCTGCTCACGGTCGTGTGAAGTAGAGGAGGAGAAATTAAGATTAATGTCGATATAAATGCTAACAATGTGACCCAAAAGAAAGTTTTACGTTCGCTTCAATATGGAAAGCTTTACGCACGAGTTCCTCTCTGCATGCAGCGCATACATATAGTCCATGCCTTGCGTTTTATGTGCTGATTTACAATGTGTTTTTATATCGATATAGAGGGTATTAAGGTGCGTTATGGGCTGTAGTTTAATGATTAAGTTTTATATATATATTATCCATATCTGTATGGGCAAAGGTTGCTGCTTAATCTCCTGTATTTGCATGTAATTAAGTTTTACTTGGCTGTTCTATGGACTTTAAAACCTAAATATTAAAGTTTCAAACAGATCTAAAGTCCACAGTGCAGAGATAAGTAGTGTATGAGCTCATTAAAAACAGTATATGGAGAATATTTGACCCATACCTGGTGGTGATAGGGGCTGTAGGAGCTGAAATAAGGCTGAGGACCAAACACTTGGTACATCACATCCAGGCAGCTCATGGCGAAGAAATCACGGAGGAGAACCAAGCTTCATTTAGAGAGCAGGTCTGTTCAGACGGAGAGGAAACGGTAATCCTGGCGGTGAAGGACACAGTGGACAGTTGACAGTGGAGAGAGTCTCTCTGCTGCGCTGCTCTGCGCTCTTCACGCACTGGACTGCGGCCGGGCGCACCAGAGGGAACCCCCTCCACCCTCCTCCCTCAACCCTCCTCCCTTCTCGCTCCACACACCAAGCCTGACGCCTCCTTCCCGCCAATCAGAGGCCAGCGCTCCACTTCTGCCTTAATGGGCTTATAATTACAGAACAGGAAATCATAGCATCTATAAAGCTATTAGCTTAAAGTGTGACTGCTTTAGTAGCCTAAAACATTTTTCATGATCCAGCACATTTTATATTTTTGTTAATTTCACATGTATTCATATATCTGTGTTTCACTATGTTTTATCTTGCACCCCGGCAAAGCTGCTATCCACATATTTTCATTATTTTTGCTCATATTTCAACCAAATAAGTCTTCTACTCATAACTCACCTGAGCATTCTCGCTTAATCTCTAGAATATGGAAGTTCATTCTTGACAATGGAAACAAAAGTGGGGCACAATCATCTTCACTCAGAGGTCCACTTACTACTGTAGCTTTCCCTGAGTGTGTATTTGTTGGCATGATTGGCGTAGTTAAGTAAACTTTTCCATTTGACATAACCCCACAGCCTTGTCAGATGAGCTCAAGAAGCCCTTCATCAGCACCACCCATCATGTTCCAAATGTGTTTTTAAAATGTGTTTTAAATTGGGTGCTATTTATCACTCTTGATCATATGAACATGGATACGGTTACAATTATTTTACGTAGTGATCCTGAAATTGTCAGTCTGGGCAGTCTGGTTTGATCATGTTTAAGCTGGACATTTCAGCCATGAATTCATTAATGTCATTCTTATTTATGATGATAAGTTAAGTGCTATTTTTCATCATCACAAATCAACCAAATTCCCACTGATATAAGGCCAAGTAGAGAGTATCATCCTCATATAACTAACATCATCGTTTGATCAGTATGATCAGCCAGAAATCATAAAGTGATCAGTGAGAATGGCAAGCAGTGTTAAAGCAGCCATTCTCAACCAGTGCTCAAGGATTCACGCAAATAAAAACCATCAAATTAAAATACATAATTTCAGTGACCAGTTACGTTTGAATGTCACCAGCCAATCACGACACATCATCACGCTGAGACAAACGTGTTTTGCTGCTGTTGGCTAGCTAACGTTCCCTCGGAGGCAGTTTTTGAAACGAAATGTGTAACAATGTTTTAACAATCAGAGAAGGTTGAGAGCCCCTGGGTTAAAGGACTACATGTACTGATTCAAAATGTAATACCTGATAGTAGTTGGTGTGGGCTAGTGATCATTACGTTTCCTGTATGCACAGTTAAAACTTTTCCAGCGTTTGAAGCCACAGTTAAGAATGTAACAAGCGGCACTTGCTGCTAATTGAATGACTAAACAAATCGAACCGACCAATGAGTGGAATGTAATGCTATGAAGTCCCACAATTCCTCAGTGGCCTCCGAAATTCTAGAGGTCAAAGGTCAAATAGTTTTGCGCCCAGTTTGGTGCTATTACTGGAGGTCAGAGTTCACCGGCAACTTACCCAACAGTTATCAAACAGCAGAACGGGAACAAATGAGTGAAGGTTTTATTTGTGTTCCTTCACACGGTGTGTATTTTGTCTTCAAGCATTATGCTCGGGGTAGAGAATAAAATAACAAATATAAATCTTTTATTATTATTCAAACACTTTCAGTATAGCCTGATAATCAGACTGAGCTGCTGTTTCATTCATTTTATTTACATTTCTTGCATTTTTCATTCACTATTTGAACTGATGAGAAACTGGAGATGCTTGCAGCAGTTCAGAGGGCTGGAATTAGACTACATTCAAATAACTTCCCCATTAGGATTTTTGAAATATCTGTCAGTAGTGTGTTGTGTCATTACACATACCTGAACTTATTATAATCATTTTATATCATTTTTAACATCACTACACTGAGACCAGGGTTGGCATTTCTGAGTCCCGCTTGGCTGTGGGTTGGGTTTGGATTGGTTAAGGTTAGCGAAAGATCGTGGTTTTGGTTAAATGTTAATGAAGTAAACACATCCTGTCTCTTGCTTGAACTCACTGTTGACCACTTTTAATATTAAATCAAGACCTCAGTCTTTCCTGAACTTTAACCAAGTGCCTTAAGTGCCAAAACATAACCATAAAAACAATATCATACTTTAGTTAAAGGGAAACTCCGGTATTTTTAAACCTGGGCCCTATTTTTTTTTAACAAATTTTGGGGTCTAAATGACTAATAGTTACCAGAAGTGAGAGAGAGTAAGATCCTTTTTGTAGCAAAAAGTCTCACTCAAGGAAAAGTCTCACTCTGAAATCTCGCGAGAGGTTGAGTTGTTGCAGGAAGATGAAATGATCTTACTCTTTAACTAAAAGGTCTGTCTCTGTAAGGATTTTCCTTTCCATAATGTTGTCAGACACTTCGAATAACAGTCTGAACCTGTCAGAGGCAAAAACAAGCACTTTTAGTGGACGCACTTTTCACTTTTTGGTGCAATTGCCCCGAACGATTACGTTGCAGCCATTGCGTTGCGGATGCCGGCAGAGACGAACTACTGGACCAATTCTAAAACTTTTGGTACCTATTAGTCATTTAGACCCCAAAAATTGTAAAAAAAAAAAAAAAAAAAAATAGGGCCCAGGTTTAAAAATACCAGTTTCCCTTTAATATGAGCGGATATTGTGAGAAAACAAATGACAAACGTTGTCAGTCAATATTTTGCCCATGCGTTCAGTGTTTCTCTTAAAATTCATTTGCTAATTCATATAATGATAATAATAATAATAATAATAATAATATCTTTATTTGTGTAGCACTTATCAAAACAAAGTAACAAAGTGCTTCACATAGCAAGTAGAGAACATATAAAACATAGAAACACATACAAACAGCAGTATATTTATAAATGAGTACAATTAGGAGTATATAAATTAAATTCTAAGAGACAGGGTTGCTGAAAAATATTTTCACCTTGTTGATGTCAAGTTTACACGGTCATCTGACTTTTCATAACACGCTCACAACAGAAACACCACACCCACAGCGGGGGGGGGGGGGGATTTCTCGGGATTTCCAACACTAACGAAATATTTGATTACACCCTGTGGGAAAATTACCAAAAACACAGCTGGGAAGTTTGTGGTCAGTTGCACCAGTTTATTTAGACTGAGCTGTTTACATGAACCTTTGACGACCCCTTTATAATGAAATCTCCAGCTGACAGATCATTATAACCTCTGACTGTGATGGAGCAAAAATAGCTTATTTCTCGTAAAATGATCCGTTTTAATAATCAAAGTCACATTTTTAACGGCATCCAAATATTCCCATGATGTTTTTTGTTTGTGAAAAGCAAAACAAGAAAGCATTACATTTTGTTTTTTGATGCCACAGTGATGCATTTATTAGAGATGGCTTTTGAGCTTATACATGTTATTTCAATTAACTCAGATATGATGTTTGCCTGCACTGACAAAAAACTACATGAGTGGACAATGTTGGGAAAGTTTTAATGAGTAATGAGTTGGGTAAGTGTGTGAGAAACTGCTGTAAAAGAACATGCATGCTCAGTCAACCTGTGCTATAAATAAGCATTAAAAAAATAAGCATTTGCACATTATTATAACTGTTATTAGTTTTCCCTTGTGCTAATAATCTGGTGTACCAATTTCTGTCATTCTGGCATTCGACTGTCCTTTTGGCTGACCTCTCCAACAACCAGCTCACCTGTTCCCCACCACAAGTGGCACAGGGAAGCTATTAAAACCCCAAAATATCTCCCATTGTAGTGCAGCTCAACTCATCTCACAGGCACTATTCAATGATCGATCTGTGTGTATCATGGAACTGGAACCGCCAAGGTTCAATGAGGAATTTTCAGCCGGGAATGTTCGGCATCTTCGCTGCTGTCACTCGCAGGTTTGATGGATTTGAGAGGAAGCTGCTGCAAGAATCAGGTGTTCGATGCCTTCATATGAAATTATTTCCAGGAACAGTAGGGATATTCAGAGGTGTTTTTCACTCTTTTTGGGGGGGCAGTCAAAGCCAAGTCGAGACCAAGTTAAGTCGCAAGTCTTCAAAGCAAACTGAAAGTCTGTTGCAAATCTTTCAAGTCTGAATGTCAGTTACTAATTTGAACATTTTCCTTCTTCTACTATTTTGATAAGTGATTAACCGTTTCAGTCATTTTTCAAGCAAAAGTGTCAAACATTTGCTGGTTCCAGCTTCTTAAATGTGAGCATTTGCTGCTTTTCTTTGTCATTTATGACGGTAAATGAAGAGTCTTTGGGTTTTGGACTGTTGGTCGGACAAAAGAAGCAATTTAAAGACGTCACTTTGGGCTCTGGGAAATTGTGATGAGCATTTTTCACAATTTTAAACGATTTCTAATCGATTAATTGTGAAAATAATCGGCAGAAAACCTCAACACTTTTTTCTAAATTAACCTCACTGGCTGTGGGCATACTGTACATGACACACACACACACACAGAGAATCATCAGTGCTCTTTAGCACACAATTAACAGCTCGAACATGAGTGGAAAACTGACTCTGGTGTGCCTGGGTCTTAACAAATGTGCACACACACACACACACACACACACACACACACACGGTCATATTGGAATGCGTCCAGGACAACGTGCTTGTGGCTGATCCTCGTGTTATGTCTAACCAAAGAAAGACAGAGTACTGTTTCANCCCCCCCCCAATGCTACTTACAAACCAGGAATAAATGTTGGATGGATGAAAAATAGTCATAGAAGTTTGCTATTCTTAGATCCTTACCACTAGAGGGGCAATAACTGTAAAGTTTGCCTTGTGGGGCACTGGAGGAAAGGCCATGTTGGCTTGTCAGGCTCAGCTCTACATTGTCAGACTTGACTCAACTTTCATCAGCCTCAGCTGTTTGGCCCAATGCTGCTTTGAGCTTTATTCTACTTTTACTATGCAATCATGCTGAAGCTGAATTTTAACTTGTGCATTAGTAGATTACAGTACAGCAACAGACAGCGGTCCCAGCAGGTGTAGCATCAGTGTCGGTTGTCGTCAAGCTAACATTTGGGTAGAAGACGCCTCTGGCTCTGGTTGCTCTTCAGAGTCGATTGGCTTAGATATGTTCGTTAAATCCAAAATTTGCGAGTAAGCTTCCCTGTTTTCTTTTTGACACATCTGTGTGCTGAGTACACAACAGAGACACAAACTGGCTTTTTTCACAGCAAACATTTTGACTTGTCATAGTAGGAAAAGCACTAATAACATTAACGATGCCTCTGTTCTATTCCAGTTTAAGCCATGACAGCGTGACAGTGAGCCAGCATGCACAACACCACAGCAGCTAAATGGAATTCAGCCATCGTTATATCTATTATTCACACCTTTGATTTTCCTACTGTGATACGTCAAAATGTCTTCCGTGAAAAAGGTCCATTATGGCGATTCGCCGCGCAGACTGAGTAGAACTAAAAGTTTTTTTTTTTCCTCATCTTTGCGTTAGAGTGAGTGAAGTTTATGATATTGCGCCGCCACGCTTCGATGGTGATGCCGAGAATAGCATGCATGCCGGTGTCTTTATTATTAAAGTGAATTAGTGATGAATCACCCTCATGTGTGACTCATACATCAATAACAGAACAATTTTACGCATGATCCATGATGATGAAGATGATGAGAAAAATAGAAATGCATGGCAAAAATAGCTTATTGTCAATATTTCGATATATCTGTTTTAAGGTCTATGAACAAAATGTTTGATGCATTTTGTGCTGACAGTTTGTAGGAGTCCATCACTTTTTTGTTCTCCTTTGCACCCGTATGCTTATTAAATATTTTAAATCTAATAAATTTACAATATAGGCTAATTAAACGCATAGTCCATAAAACTATGGAGTCATAGGAGTGCCATAAAAAAAAAAAAAGAAAATAATGTGGAAATATAAACAGAAATAAATAAAAGAATAAATTCTTCTTCTTTAAATTCTTCTTTTGCTTCTTTTATGGATTTTTTCTTTTTTTTGGCACTCCTTTGACTCCATATAAACATCAGGAAATAGTGAAAGCCCAGAAAATCTTAACATCGAAGAAGATGGAACCAGGGAATGTTTAAGTATTTGTGCTTGACAAACCGATGAATCGATTATCAACTAATTGTTTCAACTCTTATACAATACGCATTCATTCTAAATATTGATATTGTGTGCTGCAGGTGTACACGTGGGAGAGGCTGAGCAGATGTCTGAGTGCATCCTGTCCAACCTCATTCCTCCTTCACCACTTGCTTTCCCTCCATGGTGGAGGAGAGTGCAGGTTTTGTTCGGCCGCATGATGAGGAAGACCTGAACATGACCCTCCATTTACCACTAGCCTACCAATGCCCCACCAAGGACAGCGCCTGGGTGTGTGTGTGTGTGTGTGTGTGTGGACTTGAGAGCATGTGTCATACCTGTTGATGTATGCCTGTGTGCACTCACTGTGCATTCAAATATTTTTTAGATTTGTAGGTTAAAGTGTGTTATGTTTAGTTGTGTGTGTGTGAGCATTAACTTGGGTGTAGTTTTTCCAGCGTAAATTATTAAGTAGATGTACGTACACACACACACACACACACACACACACACACACACAAAATTAGATTTGGTCCAATTAAAGTGCTGTTTGACTTGAAATACTCTGGATATTTAGGTGGTATATTTTTATTTTTTAAACTGCAGGTCTCATTTTTGAATTACTGAAAAAAAAACTAAACATTAGCAAGTTTATTCCACTTATAATTAAACTTTCAGCTTGTCATCTGTAAAGCCAAAATATTAGAAACACACCTTTCGATATAATATAGTCCAGTTCAACAGCACCAGTCACTGCGACCTCAGTAATAAACATAAAAGAGAATTATCACCTTTCTGACAGTTTCAACAAAAATGAACATTTATCAGCTTCGTAAAAGTAGAATTCATGGCAGAGCTGTTGTATTGGANTGCATTAGATTGAACAGGTGTACCTAATAAAGTGGCCAGCGTTATCATGTCAAACGTTTGAACTGTACAATACTGAAACTTCGTGTTCTTCTTCCTTTTGTTCTTCTTTGTTTTTGTTCCTTTTCTTTGTCTTTGCTCTTGCTCCTCCTGTTGTTCGTGTTCTTCTTTGCACTGTTCTTGTTAATGTTTTTGTTTTTTAGCTTTCTTTTTTCTTGTTCTTGCTCATATTTTTGTTCTTGTTCTTGTTCGTGTTCTTCTTTGGTTTAGTTCTTCTTGGCTCATGTTCCTAAGTCTTAGTCACGTTCTTTTTTGCTCTAATCTTGCTCATGTTCTTGGTTCATGTTCTTTGGTTTTGTTTTGGTGTTGTTCTCGCTAATATTCTTCTCTGCCCATGTTTCTATTCTTAGTCATTTTCTGTTCTTGCTTTCGCTAATGTTCTTTGCTCATGGTTTTGTTCATGTTTTTGTTCTTGTTCTTCCTTTTTGATTTCTTCTTGCACATGTTCTTTTGTTTATGTTCTCCTTTGCTCTTCTTCTTGCCAACCAGTCCCCCAAAATAAACCACAAAACACATAATTTGTAACTGCCCTCCAGAACGACACATAGAAGTGTTTTCTGATCTGATGCAGGACAACACCATTTGTCTGTGCATTTCAAAACCTTTACAAATCACTGTTGCAAAAATGAAATTATTCAAAGAGATTTGACACCATTATGGTTAAGGTTTGCTCAGGCTTAGGCACAAAATGACTTGTGTCAGGGTTAAGGAATGATCATGGTTTGGGTTAAAATAACTACTTTATTTTCAAAAGGTCAGAGAACCTTTGCTGTGTATGTTCAAATAATAACCACTCGGTTAAGGTTAGGGACGGATGTCGTTGGGAAACAGGAAATGTACAGCGGATTACTGTGGTCCCATCCAACCACCCCAACTTCCTCCCTCTGTGAACTTTGTCGCTCCATAATAACGTCACTACTTCCTCAGACTTCTGTGGCTGTTAGAGGGCTTTGTTTCACAAGTTAAGGTAACCCAAAATTTATAAAAATAGGGCCCAGGTTTAAAAATACTGGAGTTTCCCTTTACACACACACACACACACACACACACACACACACACACACACACACACACACACACACACACACAAACAGCATACTCTGTATACTCATGTTGGTTGTTATTTTCCAATAAATCCTATGAGTTGGGTGTCAGGCGTGTCCAAAGAGCTGACAGGTTGGATGAATGGAGTAGTGTAAGGAAGAACGAGGGAGTGCGATCACACACACACACACACACACAAACAGCTGACAGAGGTTAGCCTTGGCCCACGTGGGGTTAAAGACTCGTTCCACTGTTGAGATTTCAGCTACTTCCTCTCAGCAACACACCTCATACACACACCAACACACACCTCCATTGTTTCTTGATGAAGGTGACAGGTGTGTGTCAGAGCTGTTGGTGTGTTTCAGTTTCAGTGTTTCAGTATTGTACAGTTCAAACGTTTGACATGATAACGCTGGCCACTTTATTAGGTACACCTGTTCAATCTAATGCAATCCAATACAACAGCTCTGCCATGAATTCTACTTTTACGAAGCTGATAAATGTTCATTTTTGTTGAAACTGTCAGAAAGGTGATAATTCTCTTTTATGTTTATTACTGAGGTCGCAGTGACTGGTGCTGTTGAACTGGACTATATTATATCGAAAGGTGTGTTTCTAATATTTTGGCTTTACAGATGACAAGCTGAAAGTTTAATTATAAGTGGAATAAACTTGCTAATGTTTAGTTTTTTTTTTCAGTAATTCAAAAATGAGACCTGCAGTTTTCCCATTTTTTAAAAAATATTTAGTGTGTCTGTTCTTCTTATTGTAAAAGGTGAGAATTGTTATATAGGTTGTTATCTTCAAATTATCTTCTTTTAGTTGTGTGGTTTTTTTTTTAGCTTTTCCCCATTGACTTGTACTCTTTGTATATACCAAAATATACCACCTAAATATCCAGAGCATTTCAAGTCAAACAGCACTTTAATAAGAAGTATAGGTGCAAGATAAACAAGAACAAGAAAGCACAATAAAAACATAAATCTTATTATTTTAACAAAGTGACCTGTGAGTTTCAAAGTTTACTGCAGTCCTGCTCCTCCTCTGTTTCTCTCTTTTCCTTTTTTACTTTTGGCATTTCATGTCTGAAAATGTCATTTCCCTTCATTTCAGAGAAAGACAGAACACAAAGGTCCAAAAAGTTGTTTAATCAACTCCCCAGATATTCACATTTAATTGGTCAAAGTAAAATAAAATGCTGGACTGATTAAAGTGGATGATTTGCTTCACTTGAACACAAAAATAAAACATTTGCAGCATCTTACAAAGAGTCTATTTTTCATTTCAGGACTTCACACACAAAAAAAAACTGGCCGAAATCAATGGGTAACATTTTTTTCACCTTTTCACAATTTACAAGCATTTAATTTTGAATTCATTTAAATTTATTATTACACCAGGTATAGCAAGGGCAGTGTTTTGAAAGTGGGTCTGAATATCCATTTATTTAAATTTTTTTCTTCATTATGTGGTGGTTATGAAAGAATAACTTCCAACAGAAAACCTTGAAGGTTCAGGGACTGCTTGTTGGTGGGATCAGACTTTTGTGTGAGTTTGTCATGGGGATAAAAATCCACTGGCTGAATATATATTTAAGGCAAGCGCAGTTAATGCTATTTTGACATCCCAATGAGCCGGAACAAAGCGATCTTCTCTAACTATAATCTGCTAATACAACAGACTTTTGTTTTTGCAAACAAAGTTCATTAAAAAATGAATTATTTAATCAAAGAAAGCAAAATATCACTAGATGTAGCCACATTTCTGGGAGGAATCAGTGTTTCAGTAGTGATTTTTGGTTGAATAACCATAACTTATAAAAATTATACTTTGCATTGTATTGCTGATGAACTTTTTCCAAGATCTGCCATGATAGTTTAGATTTTTTAATGTTTTTCTATTCACCAGGTAGTATTGGCTTTCAATTCATTTCTGTAAAGGATAAAACAAAGTTGCTTATGACACCACATATCAAAAGTACTACAACCACATTACCATGATAATGCAATTTAGGGCTAAAAGAACTGAGAAAAAACCCTTAATATCTCATTAAGTTTAATAATCCATTATCTTTCCATCGATTTGTGTTCCCGTGTAGGCCCATGATCCATAAATTGTAAAGACCTTTAAAAAATATGATCACCTATCTATGTTGAGTGAGCCCCATTCAGGTTGGATTAAATATTTCATACCGCATTTGTTGCTTATAATGGAATAGACATAACTTACACTATGCATGTGATACATTCTGTTTAGTAATACTATTTCTGATCAATGACAAAGTGGGAACTCTAGGCAAGTGATGCTTGGTGGCTCCGGATTAAATATTCCTGCAAACTCCGATTTCTTCTGTATGCCGAAATGACTTTGTGCATTTGTAAATTATATGTTCATTTATTTAATTTTATTTGTTTTTGATGAATCGGTTGAAATCAATGTGTGCCACAAACCACTTTTTGTGGTATCCGTGAAATCTCCGTCCATTGAACAGATTCTACTGAATCATAAAAAATTGGAATTTAGCAAGTATGTTTGGGATTAAAACTTGATTTGAATAAGAGGGCGTCTGAAGCTGTATCTTTAAAGCATACTTTTAAACCCAATTGACGTGTACTATTAAAATTGACCTGTATCACATTAAGACTATATTCTTCAAAATTCGTTGGAAACTTGCGGCCCAGTTAGACCATGGCGGTCCACTCTTAACTGTCCACTGTGTTGCTTATTTAAACTCCTTTTCTATCCAAAGCCGTTAGCAGTTACACAGAAAGAGACTCCATTCGCTCCTCACGCTCCTCTTTTATGTCTTTACAACTCAAAGCAGTTAACATGCGGTGAAACTTTAACACTTATTACGCCATAAGGAGGAAAACAGCTTTTCTGTGTGACTGCACCTTCATAGAAACCATTACCAGCCTGTGAAAAAGAAGAGCTCTCTGACACAAGGCTATGAGGACATTCACATGAAAAGACGAGAGTTTTAGATGATTGCATGCGGCTGCATTGCATAAAAGGCCAATTCAGGTATGGGATGCTGCGTGGCTTTAACTACCAACTACTAATGGAGAAAAATGGTGTATTTGTCAGTTTGAAAGGCTTTGTTTTAAATATTTATTTTAGTTTTAATAACAGGGACATACAGTCAATAGCCTTAACAGTTTGTTAACTTGTTGTTCAAATAAACTCAACTCTTTAATTGAAGACTAAGAATGAGCCATACTGAACCATTACAGTATGGATCCCCGACACAACACAGACACTTAACGGTCAACTGATTGGAGGTAAAAAATATTAAACTATTTATTTACACAAAATAGTAAAAACAACCATTGGCCAATGCCTAAAATATAATTTAGATTCATTAGATACAAGTCTATAAAATAATGAAGCCAAACAATCAACTGATTAATGGAGAAAAGACTCAGCAGGTTAATCCATAATGAAAATAATCATTAGTCCTATATAGAATAGTTACAAATCAGCACCACCTCAACCAACTACAACAGTAAAATCCTGCTTTTACATTAATACAAGAGTAATAATAATCTAATGACAAAATATGTAATAATATAACAGTCACAGGAGACATTTTCCTGATTATACTTACATACTTTTACTTAAATAACAATCAGTGCAGGACTGGAGTGTTTTTAAAGTGTAAAGTGGTATTAGTACTTTTACTTAAGTAAAGGATCTGAATACTTCCTCCACTACTTCCTGGTTTTCACGTTCTTTTAAGCTCTTATCCTCTTATTCCTTATGAACTCACATGCCCTTGTTAATAATTTTGCACATCCTGCACCAAATGTAAAGCTCTTCATTTTCATAAAATATATATTGTACATACAGTGTCCCACCCATTCTAACATTTCTGCCTCCAACGCAAAAGAATGGAGGTCAATGTCATTTTGTTTGTGCTGCTTATAAAATTGAATAATGACAAAAAAAAAAAATTCAACATCTCTTTTGAGAAGCAATGTCCCCATAACTCTAGATAATCCAAAGAAAAGGCAGTTTTCATAGGGATTATTTCTTGATGATGTTCCATTGACCTCCATTTTAGTGGGGCGGCTAATATATTGTGTTTGTATTTTGGGTGAGGCGACCCTTTAATTTTGTCCTGGCGTGTTTAATTGATGATTTTATAATAAAGTATTTACATTAATATCATAAACTTGCATTTTTATGTTTTATATTTTGATGTATTTTTCTCCAAGAAGGAAAATCTTACCACCTCGTGCCTCCTCATGCTGTGGGTCCTCTCCCTCGGCTCCCTCGCCTCCTTGCCGTGGCCCCTGGGTGCTGCTGTTCCTGTTGTGGGTGCTGACAGGCCCAGCTGTCTCCTCTTTTTTTTTTTTTTTTTTTTTTTGCCCTTGGCTGTCGCTCATTAATTTCCACCAAAGGCCCCTAAGCGACAGCTCTGCTTCATAGTGACCATACTTGGAAAAAGAGGTGCTCAGCGGACAAATACACACACACACACACACAAACACACATAAGTCATACTGCAGGCAAGAATGGATACACGACATGTGCAAGACAAGGCTGCTCTTTCATACACACAGAAAATAAATAAAGAATACTGCATATTTTTGTGCATGAATATCTCTCTTGTAAATAATTACCTACAAACAAAAGCCATTTTCTGTTGCTATAATCAACATAAAAACATAAATATGACATTTAACATTTTGCCTGGCTACTTGATGCAAGTTATACAGACGAAAACAATACCTGTACGCTGTACCTACTGTAATATATTACAAGCTATGCCTGGGAACATACATAGGGTGCAAACTGTAAATGTGCAGATATAAAATATAATGTTGTTAAAGTCAGTATTTATGTGCTCGCAGGTAAAACCTTCCACAAATTCTGGAGGTCAGAAACAGAAAGCGATAATATTGAATCTTAACAATTTATTGTTTCAAACTACTGCGTGTGTGTGTGTGTGTGTGTGTGTGTGTGTGTGTGTGTCGGTGTTAATCACAGACCCTCTGTCCCGCCACGCGCCCCCTGCACTGCCTCTCCGAGCAATGTAAATTAGATCTGTTAATGAATGTTTTCTCTCATCACATACGAGTGCGAAGTAACTATGCGATCTATGCCCACCTTGCCTCTCCTCTCAGTGTGCCAAGCATTCAGACTAAATGAAAATATACACAGGCTCAACCATGCCTGGCATCCCCTCTTAACAAGCTGCAGAAACACTGCAAAGCACGGCTGCTATGCTGCGGGGAATCTTGAGAATCTTCATGCTCAGACCGGCGATCTCTTCTCTCCCGGCTTTCACTGTTATCACACCGATCACACAGGGTAAGAGAAGAGCTGTGTTTCCAGCAGCAATTTACCTAGAATGCCAAAAAGTATGAAGTGCATTTCCTTTTCTATCAGCTTCATGAACATCAAAAGACACTTGTAAAGTAGAAAAATTGAAAGAATATTCCACTAATTGATTCAGACAAGGAAAAATGCCCGCTAATGTTGACTTTACTTCATTAAGAGGCTCTTAGCATTTTAAATGTTAAAAAAAAAATCATGCTCACATACAGAGGCAACAGGAAAAGTTTTGTCAGACAACTTGAGACAGTATTTCAAATGGTCTAAAATATGTATGAATTGTTGCCTGGTTACAGTCATATCATGCTTCCCCTTAATATTTATTCCATGAATCCTCTTTTTTTTTTTGCTGTACAAACTTTCTTTGACCCAGAGAGCTTTCCTGTTTGAAGCAGAGAGGCTTTTAGCAGATAGCCTTTTCATTTCAATTTCCAAATAAAATAAAATACATAGTTTAAAGCCCAACTGAAGTAATAGAAGAGTTGATGGGGTATCAATGGAAACAGTATTAGATTCAGGAAGGGTTACAGTGAGATGAGTAGAAGGTGAGGGAAACAAACCTCCCTCATGAAGACACAGTGAAAGTCTGTTGATCAACAACAACAAACACTATAAGTAAGAACAGCACAATGTTGAGTTTTAGTATAGTGGGAAATTAAATAATGAAAAAACAGAGGCAATGACAAAAAATTAACAAAATAAACAAACTGTTCCTATGAGAAAATAACTTTTTTGTGAAATATGTCTGTATGAAATACATTTGTCTCATCAAATGCTCCCGTAGAAACAGCTGGTAGCAACAGTTACTGATTTTTGCATTGCTGTGAAAAAAAAAAAGTTTTTGAAAATGTTTAAAATAACAATATATAAAAACAAGAAATGCAAAAAAAAAAGTGAATTTCTAATCAAGATGAGGAAAGTGACGTTTGCATGAATGAATCAAGCCAAATAATCTTATATTTTTTATCTTAATATAAACGAAACGACGAAATAAATAAATAAATAAATGTTCTTTGTAGCATTCTAGCTGTTTAGATTATCTTTGATGATTTATGTTCCTTACTGTTAACCTTGTTTAAATTTTTTGACATTGTGGATATTTTGAATTTTATGGATTTTGGATATCTGTTTATTGATATTTTTATATTTGCACTCTTTCCTACTTTGTGCTGCAACTGCTGCAGTTCTGTCTTTATCTTATCTTACATAATACTCCAGATGAAGGAACTGAATGTGAAGGAAAAAGTGCATTAAGGCCGTGCATTTAGTCAATAAAACACAAGATGCTGTTTGTGATTAGTTGCTTGCTGGTGTGTGCTGTCTCTGCCTCCGTCTCTTTCATTACACAGTCCATATAACTGACATGGTAACAGCTTAACGTTGACTTAGCAGCAGTTGGTGTAAACTGTTTGTAACACAGTGTGGACGAGCGTGGAGACGGCTGGACGCTCAGCCCAGAAACCTCAGCAGCAGTGTTAAAAACTGCGCCACATTCGTCGGATTGTGTCCTGCGTGACACGGATTCCTGAGACAAACCCTCCGTCGGTGTGTCTCCATAAAAAGTGAACAGCGCAGTCTGTAAACGAGGAATTCTTGTCTTCTGGTAGCGAGTGGGAGGAATTCACGGCTTGTCACACTTAATTTCTGCATGAGAATATGAGACACTACGCTCAGTTGCTCCAGATCAGTTTGATTGTGTGGAGAAAAGCAGCAATTCTGCGGAAATATTCCTCCTCGCTCTTCTATTCATGCCCCAAAGTTCCCACACATATTAATTAATTAATTAATTCAAAGAGTTGTACATAAGGCACAAATACATTAAAACAAAAATAAAATAAAATCACTTAAAGTTGAAGAAAATAACAATTTACAAACATTACATGTCATTCGGGAACCTTCTTTCCTTTGGGGGCCACTGGTCTCTAAACTGAGGGCTGCAGGATCTTCACTGCTCCTTCTATTATTACCAACAGCCTCATTCGTTTATGTAACCCCGCCTCCAGCTCATCAAGACCAACAGCTTATAAATAATCTCCTCAAGCACATAATCCCTTTAACTAAACACGGAGACATGATCCCTCTGGAGCTCTTGCTGCAAAATTATAGCGAGAGAAATCTTTGATTTGTTTATTACTATTCTCTCTTATTTAATTATTTTTGGTGTGTGCAATTTTGTCGCAAAGCTGCAACGTTGTTTGTTTGTTCAGCTTTGTAAGCCTACTCATGCTAACAGCTTGACTTTTCTTCTGTTCATCCAAAATATATAATTCATCACTTCCTGTGTGCAGATTTAAGTAAGAAAAGCGGTTTACCAGGTGTCAAGAACAACAAATGTAAAGTTTTCGTAGATCAAATTACTGCTGCTTTTTTTTCTATTACCTGGCAATTGAGAATTTCTTTCCACCTTCATGTGTGTTTAGCAGTGAAAGCTGTAATGGTAAGACGCTGCACCTTTTGGGCTATGATGGGTGCTAGGCAGTGAGTAAACTGTCCTGGAATCAGAAACAAATGTGGCAACAGAGAAAAAGTGGCCAACACTGCCGAGGAGCCATCTATCAGCAGGACAAGTCATAACTTTTTAATACGATATTGTAGCTTCGCCAACTTGATCAGGTTTCAACTCACTATGTAGAAAAGACCTTCTATGTCAGAGTGTGTGTGTGTGTGTAAGCTTAGGTCCTGTGACTGGCAACAAGACTCTTCTGCCAGCCATATGACCACCATCTTGCAGTGTTTAGGGATGAGGTCAGACTCCCTTTTTCTCTCTGTGTGTGTGTGTGTGTGTGTGTGTGTGTGTGAGAGAGAGAGAGAGGGAGAGAGAGAGACACCTGCCTCCAGTGTGACAGCTCTATGCGCGTCCTCATGAATCACGAGTCATGTGGCTTCCCTCATCTCTCGTGTACCCAAGTTAGAAATGGCCCTGAAATCTGGCCCTGTGTGTGTGTGTGTGTGTGTG
>LKNJ01003477.1:123537-161568 GCA_002120245.1 Maccullochella peelii
GTGTGTGTGTGTGTGTGTGTGTGTGTGTGTGTGTGTGTGTGTGTGTGTGAGAGAGAGAGGCCCGAGGTCATGTGAAGGTTTACAGGGGAGATCAATGGTGGACTCATGTGGGGTGAAAAGGTGAAAACTGGGGTCACTATAGAGTTGTTGTCCTCATTTGCCCAAAAACAGAATGACATAGTGAAGTTCAGCTTTAGTGCAGTTTGAGCCCCTTCATGCTTTAATTTTTTTAATTAATATGTACAAAAACATTCAGACATTCAAAGTCCAAAGTCATTCATCCATTGAACACACTGAACACATCCTCATGGGGACTGTTTCTTGCTCAATGCTATCTTTATCGCTACTTTGAGCAGCATAAGTGAAATTACAATTTCCCTCTATTGTATTGACGTGGCAGCAGAAATCTCTGTGTCTGCACGAGGTGCAAGTGAGGAATTGTGGTGTTTTATGTGTATGATTTGGAAGTATTCTACTTTGTTCCCAGCTTGAGCTGTGCAAAAGTGGCATCTGTTGCAGAGGTATAGGTTTTTGTATGAGACTGTGCTTCATACCCTGTACTGTACAGTATATTTCACAGTTCCTTTTCACATATTTTCTGTCTTGTGAGGCGGTGATGGATGGGAAGAAATGAACAGACTAACAGCTACAGTACAAGGCCAGATTTAGTACGGAGCTGTCTGTACGTAGATGAGGGATATGTTTTTCATTATTCTGACACTGTATTCTACCACATTGGACTTTAAAAGGAATAATGAAGTTAAAGTTCTGACTTTGGAATTACGTTCATATAGGACAGTTTTACACCTTACAATTTACATCCAGTGTCAACATGCAAAAACCAACATGTGGAGGTCAGGATGGTGGATTGAGCATGCAGCATGTCTTGACTTTCATGCAGGAGACTGGGAGTCCCTCTTGTCCTGTCACAAGATTGCAGTTAACATTAGTGTTTTTATTAACCATAACCACGGCCTTTCTCTAAACTTAGCCATATACTGTAGTTACCATGTTCAGATATTATAGAAATTAAGAAATTTTAAAAAGTTGGCACTGGATTTTAAAAAAAAGTGGTAAAGAACAACACAATCATCCAATATCAACTGTTTTCACCAATAAAGAGTGGTTGTACCATGTCAGTGACCTTTCCATTTGATTCCTGGTGTCAAAATTATATTGCCAATTCAAGATGGCCGCCAAACGAACCCCATGGGACATTAGTTGACCTTGGCAACATGAAAAATCTTAACTCGACACCATTAGGGTCCCAAAAAAACAGGTTACAAAAAATGCGGGTACATGGGAACCTATTTCTCCTGCCGGACTAAACGTTCTTGTCTGGCAATAGGGTTGGACTTTTACCTTTTAAATCTGCAATAACTCTTGTTTTATTTGACCAACAGTCCAAAGACCAAAGATATTCCATTTGCTATCACATATGACAAAGAAACGCATCACATCCTGTGATTTAAGTGGCTGAGACCAGCGAATGTTTGCTTGAAAAATTACAAAAACGATTAATCGATTATCAAAATAGTTACTTGATTTCAGATATAATGTGCTGGAGTGCAAAACCAGAACAATAAAAAATGTGTCACTGTTACTTCTTACTCTATTTCACTTTACCTGACTGTTTTAATGTTTAGTTTTTATCTCTTTGTCTTGTGATTCTTTTATTATTTTAGCTAATATTTTGTTTTTCAAATCATTAACTTTATCTTTTAAAGTTGCTATAAGTTTATCATTATTATGATTAAGTCTATAACCTTCTACAGCAAGAGAGAAACCAGGTAAGACAATCCACTGTGAATACATTAACCAAAAAGGCTAATTAGGATGCTCTTTTTGCAGATTTCTGATTGCAGCACATACAGTTTTAATTATCTATCCTGCTCTACATCTCCTCAGCGCGCCCCTGTCTTTTCTTGCTTTCATACCTCTTTATCTAACCTGTCGTTGATTAGCTGAATGGGTCTCGAGGATAAAAGGCAGAAGGGGCAGCAGCCACATTCTTGTTACCAGGTGTCAGGCTCTGGGGCTCAGCGGGAGAAGAAACAGGCTCAACACTTGTTGCGGAAATATATTCCATCACCCGGGAGTCCGGCTCTGGAAGCCGGCGCTAAGAAGTCATCCAGACCATTCAAATGGCACAAAATTGGTAATTATGCAAGGCAAAAGCAAAGCATTTGATGAACATTTCTTGCATTTTAGTTTTGCTCCTTCCTTCAGTCTTGGATGCTAAACTGAAAATGGTTTTGTTTAGTATCCCTGCTGAGTCTCGCTTCTCCGCATCACCTCGTCACCTCGCAAGATGCTCTTAATTAGAGCTGCCTTGTTAGCTATATCTTCCCGCTCCTTAATTAAGAAGAATCATCTTCACCCTCTTTTCATTGTCCAGCTTTGAAGAAAAGGAACATTGCCTTTCTTGTCATTTACTCCTTTTTTTCTTTATGATAAGGAAAGGGGTTTTGTTTTTTTTTCGTGGTTTTTCTGTTGAAGGTTTTCTTTGAATTGGCAGATAAAGAGGGAGAGGAAAAGAGGGTGAGGCTGGGTAATGAAAAGACCGACGTTCACCAAGGACCTAGGAGCCACCTGATAAATTGGCTTGTTAAGAGGAGAAAGATCACTGTGTGACTGTATTCCTCCCATTCACTCCCAGCAACACAGGTGCAAAACAGACAACAGACAAATGGGAATCAATCAAATAGCGTTATAGCTGGTGCTTGTATTGGTATACAAACGCCGACGAGCACTCAGCTGGGGGGTTGATCAATTCAATTTTTAGTTGTATAGACTAGAATTTAAGTGATTGTTGCATGTTCATAAACACATGTAGGCGCACACAGAGGCAGACGGCAGAAATCAAATGTTTTACAGGGCAAAGAGGGTCTAACACGCATCTATCCCAAGGCCAATGTCTCGTACCTTGTGAATGAGAGAGTGGGGACAATGAAAAGCTGTGAATAAAGGGTGTGTGTGTGTGTGTGTGTGTGTGTGTGTGTGCACGGTATTACCCAGAAACAACATTGTATGGGAGGGTGACTCGGTGCTGTGAATACTCGAAGACAGTGAGAGCATGTTTGATATCTGAAGGGAAAAGAAACAAAGGCAGACAGACATGAGGGGGTAAAGGGTTTGAGAAATGGAGGTAAACAGGATGGATGGATGCATGAGAGGGGAGAGAGAGGGAAGTATATAAAGGGAAGGACAGCGCTTCCTTTCTGTCAGTCTCCAAGCAACTCACAATAGAAGGTCAGAGAAGAAGGAGAGGAGGGAGACGACAATACGGAAATACAGAATACTCCTTTATTTAGCTACAGACAGACAGGTAGGCAGGCAGACACACAGGTATGCACAACAAACACACACATATACACAAAGTGTGTGTGTGTGTGGGGGGGTGTTAGACCAGGCCTGGCAATTTAAAATAAAGTTAAATAAAATATCTCGGAGTAGAAATACACATCTGGGATTTTTTTATTGTGTTTTTCCTGTCCATGGACATCTCACAGGATTTATACTTTCAGTAATGATCTGAAGATGAGATAATTGACTTCAATACAGGAATATTAGGTTCATACAATTCTGTCAACCACATAATTAAAAGTACCAAACAACATTGTCATGTTCCATCATTTTCAGGCATGGAAATAAGACTTTCTTTTCTATAAGATCAATGAAGCATCCCACCTGGAAATGTTTTTTTAACGCCACTGAAATCACATGTATTCAAATGTAATAATTTACTGTACAGGTTTTTCTAAGTAAAATAACGTCTTTTTGTTTTGGTCAACAAATCACCTGCACGTATCAAAACCAACAATGAATTTAGCCGTCTAAGTTTTTTAAAATTTTAAACGCTGGGAACATGCTAGCACTAGTAAATCACTCTCAGAGCTAGCTAGTTAGCTCAGTTGCGATCAGGACAATAAGTTGACACAGTTAATGTGTTTAAGAGACATATTTGTATCATCAACTCCTGTCTCATGCCTCTTTTACGGAGCAGTTTATACTGCGGCAAACAATGTAAAATAAAAGCTAATGGCTTTCTCTGTTTTGGACTGTTTTGTCTCACTGTTCCCTCAAAAGGTCAATGGTGTCAATTGTCGTGTCAAAGTTCACCGAAGTTGAAGTCAGCGTGAAATAGTTGCACAGATTTACATCGCCCCTGCGGGAAGATCCGCTGATTGTGGCGATCGCATTGAAATTAGTTCAAATTCCTTCCAAACTTTGCAATTTTAAATGCTCGTGTGAGCGAAAGAGCTAAAGAGCTGTTGCTGCTAAAGCCAAAAAATGATTTTAACTGACAACAAACACAGAATGACAATGACAGGATACATTCAGGATCCTATGAGACTAAAACATCTCAGGGCTAAACTATGATGAAACTTAACTTAACTATTGTGTTCATTCACACACATATCTTTCCATTTAAGGTATCTGTAGCAAACATTGATAAAACCCCTCTTTATATGAGAGCTACTTTCTAAATGAAAAAGATCAAAGGGCCAGGGACTGTTCCTTGGGGAACACCACAATAATTATTGCTGTCCAAACATCAGAAAACTATGATTTAATTAAGAGCAGTGTGAATCAGTCCAATGTAAATCTCCCAACTGATTGATAAAAAAAATGCAGTGGTCATGAAGGCTTCACACTCCTTAATAAATTAAGATCGAGATGTCTCATCTGTTAGCAGCAATCAGGAAGTCGTTAGTCAGATTGAGTGAAGTACTGTGGTGAGCCTTGAAGAAGGAGAAATTCATAAATGACATTCATTAGGGGACCTTAGCCAAGAAGGGCAATTTGGAAAAAGGTGTGAAATTATGGAGATTAAGGAAACTTTAGCTTCTTTGGAAGAGGCGGAATCATTATCGTATGTATTAAAATATAATGTAATGTATTCAAAAATACATTAGAATAGCAATATAGATGGACTTCACTTTATACTTCATAATACATGTAAATATATTGTAACAAACAAGTGTTTTGACAGATAACTAATGACCCATAAAGTAATTTAAAATGTAATAATCTTCAGAGGATTTTTTATCAGGATGATTTTCTTTCTTATCAAAATTATGAATTGATAAAGCTATTTCACTTTTTTTTTTGCCACACTCGTCAATGTTTATGAAAGCATCAGAAAGTCCTCAGCTGTGGGAAAGCCAGTGGTTTTCAGATGTTTCTTCACTGCAACTCAAAGACGAAGCTTCTTATTCATAAGTGGCTGGCAACAAGTGCCCTCTCCTCTCCTCAGAGACTGGAGGAAAACATGGCTATTGTTTGCTCAAGGACAAATAATAATTTTAAAAAAATCAAAAAAAATCATGCGTTTTCCCCTTGGTGAGTGAGTTGTGTAAAAGGGAATCCTTTCTAAGGGGTTTTGAAAAAGTTTCACTTTTATAATTCTTCTATCACAAGTCTGCCGGTTCAATGTCCATTTGAAGGGCAGGCGGAAATATGTTTCTGATGCATTAAGTGGCATTAAGAAATGGAAACAATTTGCTTAAGGTTCAAGGGACAAGGTTTCACGAAAAGGATTGTCTGCCATTCATGTGAAAGCCCAGCAAACAACAGGACTCTCTGTGTCCTTGGACTGAATATTCACTTAAGTGAATCCTCTTTCATTTTTTTCCATTGTTGCATTCATATGATCATTACGGTGTACAGCAGAAGTGTCACATCAGTCTTTCAGTTACTTGTAGCTTTTGTGGTGGATCATCTGTAAAGTAATACTGTGGATTTTCAGAGCCTGGCCTGGTCAACCTACATGTTACGTGATGAACAAAAAAAGACACCAAAATTCTCCACGAGGTAACGTTTGACTGTTGGCTTTAGAGCCTCATGTGTTCAATTTTCTGCCCTTGTGACCCAGAAATCAAAGACTTATAAAGAGGCCTCAAATGTATTCAATTTAATTTGCCTTTCCAAAAATATCAAACTCCTGTCTGTAGTAGTCTCCCCCATGACATCGTGAGCCTCATTTCCTGCATTCTGGTGAATTTTATGCACTAATTTGTGGTGGAAATGTCTTTATTTATGTAAAGGAAAATACAAAATTCAGGCGCCAGGTGACAATTCAAAATATAATGGAATATAATGCAGTGAGGCTCTCGGGCATTCGGTATTAGTTAGCAAATTAGCGAACAACACTTCTAAGAGTAAACTTGACTATCTCATTAGCTGCCATCACAGCTTACTTGGTTTTGAGACTTATTGAGAAAAAAGTTCTTCATGGTTATCAGTCGTGGTTTTCTGTTTTGTTTGCAGATTGAACCATTGCTTCTGAGGTTGCGTACTGCCACCACCTTTACCGGAGGCACTGTCTATGAGTCTCGTCCTAGCGGTTCGTCAAAATAAAAGTCCTCTGCTACTTCATGGTTTTATTGGGGGGGACAAGTCCTCCAACATAAACGAGAGAATAGGTGAAAACGACATATATAGGCGTACTGGAGAATGAGTGAATGAAAGGCGCTTTGTCCGTTAAGGTAGCAAAGCGCTATATAAATGCATGTGTCTGTGTGTGTGTGTAAAGTGAATCATCCTACCGTCTCTCCTCCCATTCAAGGAGAGTCCAAAGCTCTCTGACTCCAGCTGCCTGAATGGCATCAGCTTATAAAAGCTCATTAAAGGACAGACGTCTTCTTGATGGAGGAGAGAAAGGAGGCTTTACTTTGGAGGAGGTGGAAAATTATAGAGAAAAAAAGTGGAAAGAATGCGTGAACTTGAAAGTTTCTGCTTGCGGTTTGAGTATGAAAGCAGTAAAAAAATCATCATTTTCATCATCATCAAGGTTGTGATGTACAGAACATGAATGGTTCATATTTAGTAAGATTTGTAATTCCACTCACTCAATACCTTACTGACAGCTGGAGCACTACTGTAAATAAAAAGGAGGACGACGTGTATGGTGCATGCGCTGCAGATAGAAAGTAAGATGAAGGGAAAGAACAGAATTAGTTTTAAAACGGATCACATCATGCAAACAGCTTTGGCTGAGGATGCAAACAAACTTGATCTCTTGATGTTTTAATTGTAATTACAAAAAGAAAATGAAGTCGTTTTTGTGTTCAAGTGGTTTAAATGTTAGAAAATGCATTTGTTGCAATGGTAGATATTTCTTTTCTTTCCTTTGATTTGCATCTAGGTTTTAATTTGATTTTTTTAGTGTTTTTCATTTATTGAATGTTGTCTTCGTATGTTTTTTTTTTATGATTCTCTTTTATTTTCAGTTTTAAGTTAATTGGGATCAGAGGGAGCTCAGTTGTTCACACCTGTGTTCAATTCGAGAGCTCATCTATCTAGTCCCCAGCAGTGATTCGTCACCACCCACTGCAAGTACACCTGTTGTGGACTCACCTGAGGAGAAGGAGGACGCAGACAAGATGAAAGAGAGGGTGAGTGACAGGAAGCAGGAGAATTACTACATAGCAAATATTTATAAATCAAAAGTGGGTTGATGAGACCATAGGTACGCTGAAGGCTACACCATAGCTGACGTGCACCTCCCCAAAAATGGAACTACACATCAGGGACGCAGTGACTACGGAGATACCACATGGAGACCACAAGAACTGTATTTGAGCTGCTTGTGATTTGTGCTACAAGTTTCTAAAGGCAGTGGAGATTGTTGAGCGTAGACTGGCACACATCTAGCGAAGCCATCTCCACTGCAAACCTGACGCTGCTCTGTGACAACAAAAGAGAGACTGTAAACATGCCAATGCACCGCAGTCTTCTGTTCAGTAATGACACAAGGTGGTCCTTCCCAACATTGATGGTAGAGAGACAGAGCACAACACGTCATACTCTGAAAACCACGCCCTGCTGAGGGGAAAACAATCAGCGCCACAATATGCAACCAAGTGCTGAAACGCTAACAAAATGTCTGTAGCTTAGCTAAAAACATTTGATTTCAGCATGTCAAAGGATTATTTTAGCACCCTGTGTCGACCAGAGAGGACAAACTCAATATTGTTGCTCTATCTCAGTGTCCCTTCTCAAGCTAAGTTACTGCAGTTAGCGAAGGCACTTGCAAACATAATACTGCATAGCTTTCTGATTTAGCCACATTCCACTACACAAGTTGCATACTGTCAAAATGCTTTAGCTTAACTTACAGCAATATAGTTAGCCTAAAACTGACATTTGGATATTTGACTGAGCAGTGACAAAATGCTTGCTGCACTCGTAGACATACTGAGTGTCAGGATCCCACAGTGTTCCCAATATAAATTGGTGTTGTGGTGGTGTCATCAGCTGCTGAAATCCGACGCTAGACTATAAATCAAAACCCACGCTGCAGGTATCTACATCAGGACTGTCATTAAACCCCCGTTACAAGTAATTCCAGCTTTACAGTGCATGCTAGGCCGGCCCAAAGCCTTTTAGCAGCTCAAGGAGAATATGGAGCTGCTACCGGTCCCATGCTAAACTATCTAATCAGCAAACTCACAAAGAAAATCCAAATATGAGTGTGTTGCACTTTGGACAAGACAAAAACCATATCAGATTTTATAGGAGAAGTTTCAGCATGCAGTTTTTGTGGTGTTTTGTGTGAATAGTTTTGCAGCGTGGACACTTTCTGACCAATAACCACACTGGTAGAACAAAGTTACAACACACACAGCAAAGACTTGCCAGTTTAATTCACACGGCAAAAGAAAAGATGCAATTAAGACCACAAAGAAGCTTTTACCTTGGATGTTTTAAAGGCTGAATACACGGGGTGTAAATGGCACATTGTGACCAAAGAATAGTTTTTTTCTCTTTCTGTAACTTTTTCTTTCTCACTGTCTCACGCAGGCTTGTTTACCTCGAGGTGGCATTCATGTCCTTTCTGTTTTGTCCCATGTGAGAGAATGAAGCTCTATTCACATTGGAAAATGCATTAAATGAAGGGCAAACCGATGCATGATTATATTCCTTCTGCTTTTCAACACTGTGTGTCTGCATGTCATGATGCCTGCACTGTTTTAAGTTTATAAGACCACTTATAAATGCAAAATATAACACTTCTCTTCAATTCAGTACAGTATGCATAGTTCTGTCAACAGCAGCTATGCTTTATGTCTTCAAAGAAAGCATTTATACACTAAATACACACTCGAGAATGTGAAAGACGCTTGTGGGAAGTTAAAAAAAAAGATTACAAGGCCGCAAAAGGCAAAACTGAGAAATCAGAGACGACCGCTGTAGAGCAGGGACCTCACACAATTTAAACTCGGAAATTAAATTCAACTTTGATGTGATGAAGCGGCAATTGAGTTGCTGCTAAGGACGTAATTAGGAGTCTTATTAACGTCTGTTGGTCTTGCCAAGGTGAGCCAAGTCAGGGAAGAGTCTTCTAAGAGCAGAAATCACTGAAGTCTTTTATGTAGTCTTTTCTATGAGAGACGGGCTTGACTGTGGGCTGAATAGTGTTGTTTCTTTTGTACTGGAAGAATGTATTTCTGTGTGTGTGTGTGAGATGAAAAAATTATATCTGAGCTTGCACTTACACTCAAGTATACCTTTCCGCTCTCTCACGCACAGAAACAATAGTTAATTTCTTGAACTATGAGAAAAATGTTTGTCAAAAACATGTCACTTCATGAAAATAAGCCATGACATGAAATGATGCCTTTTTTTCTATATAAATTAAAATCTGGACAATACAAAAGCACTATTCTGTGAAGTCACCGACCTGAAGGTTCAATTTTGCAAGTCTGGCAATATTTTTTATATTTTTGTCTGTAATACTGTTTGCCCAGAGCTTCCTTTCAAATGTGGCAACACATGACTCTTACTTTAAGATTTAGTTTTGGACAATTAGCGAATTAGCTAAGTTAGCTAATTGCAATCAAAACACAAGCATTTAATGCATTGCTTTAAAATAAGAGTAAAAAGTTCCTCTGGGGCGCCCCGGTGGCTCACCTGCAATAGAGCGCGTACCACTAAGGCTGAGTCCTTAGCGCAGCGACCCTTTGCTGCATTTCATACCGTCTCTCTCTCCTCTCCCACCTATCCTGTCTTTCTCTGCAGCCGTCGCTATCACATCTAGGCAAAAATGCCCAAAATAAATCTTTAAAAAAATAAAATAAAATGACGACAAGCCAGACGACGTTAAACAACAATTCAATGGGTAAAATGTAGATTAAGACAATGGAAAAAAATGATAATGCATGTAAACACACTCTCATGCACACAAGAACACTCCCATATGTAAACAAACACACACACTGTGGACGCACACACATCCACAGCTGCCTCGGCGCCCCTGCTGCTTGTGTTGTGTATTAAGTGTTTGCATAGTCCCAGATATTCACCACCAGGGAGAGAAATACTTGCACCACTGGTCAGTGTGGGGTTAACACACAGACACACAGCCCAGGATTGTAAGAAGATGATGGTCCTCTCTTTTGGACAAAGTGAATCACTGGGATTCAATGATAAATCTGATGTTATTCAATATTTTTCTCATTGTCTAATCTAATAAAAAGACCAAAAAACCAACAATGTGTTAATAGTCCCTCTCTCAATACTTTCTGACCTCCGAACTCTGCCTGTCTCAGCTCCAAGCCCATTGTGAAGATGTAAATATTGTAACAGCTCACAAATATATAGTTTAGATTTAAAAAAAAAAAAAAGGTTCAGTCATTTCTAAAACTGCTGAGATTCAACCTCTGCTGATCAAATCATCAAAAGCTCCAGAAATGCTAAATGGTAAAAAGTTGCTTATTATATTTCACTTAAATAGGCATTATCAATCCTCCATACACAGGAAGTATTTGTATGTGTTCCAGGTAGCTTCTAATTCTTCTGAAAAAATTCTTCACTCTGTTGGATTTCAGCGGAGGTTCACGTGGGTCATGTTTTAATAACTGAGCACTTTATTAAGTAGAAAGGCTAATATAAGTACCATCTTCTAAGTGCCTCTCAATCACCATCCATTCATGCTTCATAGTGCTGACCTATTATAAAACAATTACGAAGAAGTGCTGCACTTGATCAAAATATGAGCTGCAGTTTGTTGAACAATCCTCAATCAATGCTCAGTTCTGGCAGATTATTATATTAACTTACAAACTGCGTTTCAACAAGGGGACACTCACTTTAAGAATTCAAAAAAGCTTTATTGAATAAAACATTGATCTTTGGCCCAAAAGTCCAGCTGAAGCTTCTGCCCATTGTGGAAGCAGCAGCTTAATGAAAGAGACCCAAAATAATGGAGCCTCCCTGTTTTTCTAGAAATACTGTATCTCTGCAGTGAATATGGAGCCTTTAATATTGGTGGTTGCCATAAACAGAACAGCAGCAGCTGAAAGGACAGCGACATGCAGAAAGAGGTACAGTAGATGACTGAGGTAAGAACGGGGAGATTTATTTGTGATGTTGATCAGATGTAACCTCAGTAGACGTAAGGAGCAAGTGGTGGAAGTACAATTTTGAGGTATCTATACACAGTACTTTTACTGTGCTGGAAGAATTCACAACCTATGATCTTCTTAATATTTATTATTGGTGTGAATGCTGGAAGCCGCTGCTATTTTTACAGCTTAACTAGTTTCACAGTTTTCAACGTAGAAACTTCATTCAAACATCAAAATATTCAGCTCAATTGGAAATGGTGAGCTTGTATTTTTATTATTCATAACATTCATACTTTACAAAATATTCAAGGTTTTCCAGGAAAATTTCCCCATTCAAATGAATGGATGGAATGTTCAAAATTGACACATTTTCAAAGTTTTTTAAAGGTTTTTCAACTCTTTTCTATTGCTAGAGACTCCACTCAAACATCAAAATCTTCCACATCTTTCATAAAATCTGGGTATTATTCAACTTTTCAAATCCCATTAACACTTTTCAAAATATTCAACTTTCTTTGACACTTTGTTATAATGGGAGTCAATGAGAAAAGCCTTCAAATCCACTCATCTTCAACCTCTTCCCACTCATTCATACATTCACGTAGAAACTCGTTCAAACTTTAAAATGTTCACAACCCTTTTTCGATTTTTGAAATAAAACCCACCAGATGGTAACATGAGCTTATTGGGTGACCACAGACAATGTTAGATTTTCAAAATAAAAGCCCCAGATGGTAACAGGAGATTACTGGGGGGCCATGGACAAGGCTGGATTTTCAAAATAAAAGCCCATAGATGACATTTCAATGTAGAAACTTCATTCAAACATCAGGCTGGATTTTCAAAATAAAAGACCCCAAATGGGGGTCAGACAGGACTGGGACATCCTTTTCAAGCACTCTAGTCACTCATACTTTCAGCTACAAACTCCATTCAAACCATAACACGTTCCACATCTTTCTTACATTATGACTTTTATTCAACATTTAAATCCCATTCATACTTTCCATTCTTCTTCCCTTTCCCACTTCTCAACCAATATGTAGTCCTTCAACTGCGTCTTCAAATTAAAGTCAGCAATTCAATTTAGTGTCAGCCTTTCAACAATCCTTAAAATATTCCACATCATTCAGACATTTTCAGTATTATTCAACAATCAAAGCCAGCAATCCAGTTTAGCGTCAGCCTTTCCACATCCAGCATTCACACTGCAATTTCTTCAGAAATTGCCTTTTCTAGTTTTACTTATGTTCTTCTTTATTAGAAAAAAATGTTTTTCAGAGACAGAAACAAATAATCTTATTTAGATCTGACGCATCTGTAAAACCTGCTAGAAAACACAAACATTTGAAAGGTTAGTAGACCTTCACATCAATGTATTCTGGCTTAAAGTCCCCAATTTCTTGCTAAAAACATCTCATGGTCTGGTTTAATCAGAAGAGATTATACCTACATTTATTTTAATTGCCTCAAATTTAATGTTTTTTTGATTCAACCTAATAATTTTATTTAAAAGAACACATTTGTAGAATTTTATTATAGCATTATTCTTATATACAGAGAGTAAAAAAACATAGCAGAATATTAATTAATCAAATTGTTTTTTGATCTTATTAGTGAGCAAGTGTCAGATTCATGTGGCATCTCCTCGCAGGAAGTCGTTGCACTGTAAACCTCCACAAACCTGACGCACTGAAAATCAATAAGGCGGTAAATAGTTGTCTCCACACACACGATTTCAGGTAATTTTATGAATGCAGACCTTGGCTTTGCTGCACTGAAAGACATTTTCAGAGACTTTTCTTGAAGGCCACCCAATCAACGTTTGTTGATTGTGTGAGCACACACAGCAAGTGGTGTATGCCTAAAAAAGTTTAATATGAGTTTGCTGCCCTCTAATGGACATGTGGAGAACTTCTCTCAAATGCTTCTACCCTGGAAAAGACACATAAGAAACTAGAGAGGTACATATCCTTTCACCTTTCAACTGTTGTATATCAGTCCAGCAACCAGAGGGGACAAAATAAACCTGAATTTATTTACCTTTTCTTTTTGTAAATGTCAATTCAATTCAATTCAGTTTTATTTATATAGCGCCATATCATAACAAAGTTATCTCAGGGCACTTTTTCATATAGAGCAGGAGTAGACCATACTCTTTATATAAGTTTTTATGTCAGTGCCTGCCTTCACTTTATATTCTTATCCTATATTTAATCAGTCTCATAGAGATTAAAGTCCAATTTCAAGAGAGACCTGAAAAAACAAATACAAAATGGGCAACAAAAGTGGCCAAAAACCACACACATCACACAACAACATGGTTTTTTTTTTTTACAGGTGTGGTGACACCTAGTGGGAAAGTCAAACAGCACTGGGATTACACATGCAGTCTAAGGTTACTATTAAAGTGTAAAACCTTGCAGATACATGTGGTTAAAGTATGTATGTTCAAGTATGAGGCTGGCATTATTATTAATGTACAGCATAATATATGTATTTAAAAAAGGGGTAGGACTTGATAAGAATTCACTTCCTTCTACTCCCCTTTTCAGACATGAAATATTTATTTATGCTGTTTATTGTTACTTTGCTGTATCTGTATTTCCTGCGATGGAGCTCCACTGTGATCAAACTATTACAAACACATAAAAGAGCCACACAGCATTTAGGTGATATATTACTTCATGAAAACAATAATAATATAGTAACAAAGTCCAGGTTAATATTTAACATGTATAACAGTGTATAAAGTATAAAGTGCTTTGTGTAACACCCTCTAGTACAATGCAGTCCTATAAAGCAGCATCAAAAATAATAACTGTACCAACGTCTCTTTAACGTCTCACCTCAACACAATGAACTTTATCATCTTTATACAAATATTGTTGTTGTTATATTGTTATTTATTGTGTAGCTATTGTATTGTGTGACATTGTCCATCTCCTTATTAATAAAAAAGCAATTACAAATGTGAAAAAAAAGCCTAAACAGTGACGATCAATGACTTGTAAGAGATGCAATCAATGGTAAACCCACCTGTATGGAGTCTCGAGTGTGCCACTGTAAAAATTACATACCTTTTCAGTTTTTAATTTTAGTCAATTATTAATTTAATACATTTTTTAAAAAAGTGATTCATCATAAATTTGCATTTAATGTTACATTAAGAACTCAAAGAAAGACAATAAAAGATGAAAAGTTAATTTAATTTTGTCAATTAATTTCCTTATGTTGTCTTTAAATTTTTTAATTGATTTTTTAAAAAAAACCTAAATGCTTTAAATTATTACTTTTTGTTATTCCTATTTGGATTACAATAGCAGTAATATATTCCATCGCACAATTAATTTGTCTCCTTCTTTAAATGTTTACAATATCTAATCTAAACAGACTGCCATTTGCAATCTAACAAAAAATTATAGTACATGTCAGTCAGTAGAATTAAATCTTAAGACTGGGTCTCTTGGATAGAAAAAAAAAACAGGTTGCTTTTCATTTAAATTTTATTTTTATTATAACACTTTCCTGTTTAGTAAACCTATGTGTTGTCTTGATATCATGGGCAAGAGGGTTGTAACTGCCATAAAAGTGGAAATAATGTTATTTCTATTTCTGATAACAGGTAGTTTGTGTCTGACCTGCATCAGAGTCTGTGTGACACTTAAACTAGAGAGAGAGAGAGAGAGAGAGAGACTCACATATGGAGGCTGTCTCAATCAGCTCTAATGCAAAGTTCTGGTTAAACATTGGCCCAAAGTTTGCCTTCCGCCTTCTGTTGTTTTTACACTAAAGGTCCGGCAATTGTTGCAGCCATTATTGACTTAGTAATTAAAGTATTTTAACGTGGGGATTCTGTAATCATTACATATGCCGCCATCTGTCCCTGCGCCGCTGCATGAGCACCTGAAATGGATTTTTCCTCCTGAGTAGATAACGTATAAAAACCAATCATGAAGGGAGGAGGGAGGACGGCCACGTCACTCCCATTCATCTGAAACAGTCTGACTCATGCCAATATGTATTTGTACTTATTGTTTTGTTTTTTTAACTAAATATTCAACAGTTTTATCCACACCTGATTTGATGAGGTTTTTGATAGTTTTTCTTCAAAACACTGTATTTATGTTAGTATATATAGTATTTTGTACATTATTATTTTGTATTTTCATGTTCAAATTTTCATTATATCAAAAACAGTTTATTACAAGAAAACAATTGCATTGATTCAGAGGTTTTAGCCACTTTCTGTAAATTAATGAATGACTTTTATTTTTGTGTCATGCTGTAAAAAGGGCATGACACACAATAATACTACATATAAAGACTCCAGCTGTTATTATTCACTCCCAAATGACAAACCATTGTCCAAGAAAGTAAAACCTGTTTTTACACATAAACAGAATAAAGACTGGCTTTAAATGGAGCTTTTCTTTCCAGGAAATTCATATTTTATCTATAATTAGTACAAAATTTCCAGGAAAACTTCCCGTAAAATAAAGCGCTACCATGTCGGGTTTTCAGATGTAACTGCAATGTGGGAGTTTCATTGTCTAGAGGTGGTCAAATTAAAGCTTTTAATGCTCCATCCTTACAGTACAAGAATAAACGTATTGGTTAGACAGTGGATACAGTATTCTCAAACATTTCAAGATATTAAATTTAAATTTTAAACATAGATGAAAGAGATTTTAAGATAGATGTAATTATTAAGTAAACTTTAAGGCCCCCCACAAATGGATTTTCTTCTCCACTTTAGTGAATTCAAAAGATAATTCAGGTTTGAGTTTTTTACTGAAGTATGTTTTCTCAGAGGAAACTGACCACACAACCTGTCCTGTTTCAGTCTCCTTTGATCTTGTGGTTTTATGACGTCCCATCTGCTCCAGCACCGACAGACTCAAGAGGACACATGTTTCCGTGTTTTACTGAATCACCGTGGTGTGATATTAACAGCTTACTCTCAGACATCATCCACCAGCCCTCCCTCTCTCCGTCTCTCTGTGTTGGTTCTGGTAACATTTTGGTAAACACTTTTTATCTGAGTCATATCTCCCTCCATTGTGCCGCGGACAAACCAAACAATTACAAATAAAAAGCTCCCAACTTTGATCCGCACTCTTCAATTGTGATACGGTCCTGTAATCTCAGCATTCGGCCATTAAAGAGTCGTGTGTTTAGCGCTTTGACACGAGGTCTTTGAATCAGGGGAGATAAGGATTCTATTGGGGTCTGTTATTGACTGGAAGTCAATCTGCTGCAGAGGCAGACAAAAGCAAGAACGCAAACTGTTCCCTGTTCTGTTCTGTTCACTATCTCCATTATTACAGCAAATACATGAAACCAGAAGCAACATGGTAATAATTCATGTGGTCAGTAGAGCTGCAGCAGCTACTGGTGATGCTTCATTTATGCTTTTTGTCGGTCGGTTGTTTGGTCCACCACTTTGGTCCAGACTGAAATATCTCAGCATTTATTAAATGGATTGTCATGAAATGTTGTACAAACATTCATGGTGCCCAGAGGATGACTCTTACTGACTATGGTGATTCCCTGACTTTTCCTCTGGCGCCACCATGAGACTGACATTTTTGTCTTCTAGTGAAAATGTCTCAACAACTATTGGATGGATTGCCATGAAATTTGGTACACCCATTCATGTTCCCCTCAGGATGAATTGTAATGACTTTGGAGATCCTCTGACTTTTCACCAAGTGCCACCATCTGATCAAATTTTGTGTCCAATACCAATATTTTGGTTTTTGACTAAATACCTGCTAAACTAACGAGATTCCCATCACCATTACTGCTAATTATCAAATGTTAGCATGCTAAACTAATATGGTGAACGTGGCAAACATTATACCTGCTAAACATCAGCATGTTAGCATTGTCATTGTGAGCATGTTAGCATGCTGATATTAGCATTGTTAAGCTCAAAGCACTGTAAAACACTTATGTGGATTGACATTAGGGTTGTCATTAATTATTATTTTCATTATCAATTAATATGTATTTTTTAGTTTTTCAGTTAATCGTGTAGTTGTTAAAAATGCCCAAAAGTTCCCAGAGCCCCACGGTGAGTTTTAAATCACTCAATATTCAGTCTACAACAACATAAAACAGAGGAAACCAGTAAATGTTTGGTATTTTTGCTTGATATGAAATTTTTGTTAATTGACGAAGTGGTTAATTAATTAATTCTTTCAGCACTAATTTACTTAAAAGCAGAAAAACAGGGCTTTAACCAAAACTAAAAGAGGAGTCACAGCCTACACAGAAGATCCAGTCTCTTACCCCTTTTAATTTGACATGAGTCAGTCCTACTGTACACATTTGGGCCAGAGTCATCAACAACTTTGAGCAGTTTTCATTTTCAATACCCTCGAAAAGAAACTCAAATATAAAACTGTTTTATCACCAAACACAAACTGTTGTTTAAGCTGTGATTATTCTCTGATCTGAGACTGCAGGATAGAAAACACTCTCTATTACTGTCTGCTGATGTCTGCTGAATGAACAAACTCTGCACCACGTCATCAAGCCTTTATATCACCTGACTAATAAATATATGTCTCTGCAGAGCAGCTGTGAATAGCAGTGTCGTCCTGTCAGTGAATACCACACCATCGTGACTAACAAAGATTTATTTACAACAATTTGCACACAGACCAAAATGGAAGTCCTCAGGCATAATTTAGGAACAAAAGCACTGTTTGTGATTGTGAAAATGACCAATTTGAAAAATACAGCTGTCGATATAGGATACATATCTGTATCAAAGTGACTGCTTGTAAGTTTTTATGTAATAATCCACATTTTCATACAAATAAATATCTTTCCTTTGCTCCTCTGTATTTGGTTTATAATACAGTAGGGAATAAACCAATTGGCAAGTGTCAGGTTGTTCTATATATACATATCTTTATTCTTATCTTCATACTGTACCTTACAGTTTGGATGTTCTGGTTTGAATTTGGCTGGGTGTACTCGTCACATGTACCCTGTACCCGATTTTATCCAAATCACCTCATAGCATTAGTGCATAGATACATTCTGGATCTGGGCTGCTCTCATCGCGATCGTTCTTCAATAGGAGTTCCGTGTTTTCCGCGTCATTGTACTCCTCCTGCTCCCATGAAGACAGTATTGATGGGAGGCAGCGAAGACACCAGGTCGTGCACCTCTGAGGACGCCGTCACGCGCTGCTGAGAGAGCAACGCGTCCTGCGAGGTGAACGGAGAGGGAACTCCAAACATGCAGGGAGCAGATCCTGACGAGGGGAGGGAATGATCTGAGGAGGAAATGTAAAAGATTTAATTGCTTTACAGCAACTTACTTTTTCAGATTTGTTTGCCTTTACTGTGTGTGTTAGCTCATATATTTATGTGTTGATACCTGCAATAACTGATTTTCTTTTCTGCACTTGGGGGCAGCAGAAACAAGCTGTAAACACGACATTAACATATTATCACCAAGTTGATATGGTGAATTTGTTAGCAAACAGTTGCTTATTTACACATCCAGCAGTTACGGAGCAACATTATCATTCATTTAGAGTTGAATTTTTGGCCTCCTGGCGAATGTAAGTCCAATATTCAGTCTCCTTTTAGCTCTCTACCAACTCCTGAGGAAATATCTGGATCCTTAGCTCCACTATGTTCACCAGCTGGTTGCTAACTGTGTCTGTCTGCTGTTTGGTGCTGTATAGTGGATTTTTACAGCTTTTTCCACTGAAAAAAGCCACCAAAAATGACGCAGTGAGAATGAACCAAAATCGTAAAGTTGCAGCTGGACAACAATGAGCTGAAACTCGCTATAAAACTCTGTAAAGCCGAGGGGAGCTGCAGATTCAGCGGATAACTCTCTGCAGGTTCATCATTATAGCTGCTTTAATGATCTATGGTGCTCTGAGACGGCTTGAGAATGAAGCTGTGCAATTTGAATCTGAATGTTTTGTGCTGTCAGGTTTAGAAAAGTGATCTTATTAAGATATAATTAAATAAATAATAAATAATTAAGGCCCAATATGCGACAGAGGCTGTAAGAATTAATCAAAATAATTTTATGTGCAAATGTTGGTTGTGTATTTGGGGCATTTTCCTTTTACCCAGAGGTGGACAGCAGAAAGGTGACAACAAGAAATGAGAGGAGAGAGAGAGAGAATCAATAACATTGATTGCGATCCCAGTACATGGTCTGCATCTTAACCACTAGGCCACCACAAAGCCCAAGACACTCGCAATTCCAGTGATGACAGTACTGCAAAATATTTTAACTATTAAGACTAACATCCACTATCATTATTCAGGTATTTAGATTGGTTTTACACTGATTGGTTGGAATGAATCAGGCCGAGCTGAAATCTGGTTACTTTGCGGTTTATTTTGTTTCCAGAATTAAATCTTGACTGTGTTTGTCAGGTGCAGTCTGGCTGCGTGAAACTACCACAACCCTTAACTTCTATCTTTTGTGAAACTATGACTTTATGTTTGTATCAATAAAGACCATATTTCAGGCTCTGCTGCAGATTTTTCTGTTGCTGCGATTCCAACCAGATGATCTAACTTAAGTCTATTTAAGAGTCCCTTTAACGAAACTAAATGTTTTTTAAAGTTTTGTGCATCTACTGCTCACCTGCTCCAGGTTCGGCCTCTGTGAAATACACTCCTGTTGTTTTCCTTCCTGGTTCGTCCAGGATGTTGAGCGGATCGTGGACTTCAGAGTACGTTGAAGGGAACGGGCGCAGGCTGCCGACAGTGCTGATGACAGACACGTGCTGGTCCACCAGTGATGTCATGCGCTGGCTGTCCAGGTAACTGCTGTTGCCATAGTAACCTGTCACAGGAGGGAAAGTTTGGCATTGAGTTCCTGTTACTTCAGGATTGGGACCCTTCAAGGGGTCACAGGAAAACTCTGAGGGGTCACCATATGATTAAAGGAATAAAATATATATATATTCATTTCTGTTTGACAAAATTAGTCTTTTTTGAAATACTGGATTCTTTCACCTCTGCATGCCGCTAAAAAGAAAGAGAAGAAAGAAATCACCTCCACGTTCATTTTAAGGGGCCACAAGCCAAAAAGCTGGCGACATTTTGCACAAACACAGTTTAAAGTATTTCTGCAATATTGAGTAAATGTGTGTTTTGCTTCCATTTGGCAACACAACAACAACAGTAATAGTGATTTGTTCATCATGAAAGTTCATTAAAAATTTTCAATTTCATCCTCAGGTCTTTCTCAGGTAAAATAGTCACAGGAAGTGATGTGTTTTATGTTGTTTGAAAATAAATACAGTTTTAAGTCTAATGTGTCGATTTTGTGTCAGCAGAAGTCGACTATATGCAGCTAAAAACCATAGAAACTGTGTGTCAAATGTCACTAAATTTAATTTTAAAATAAAGTCAGTTTGTGTCAGGTGACTGACTGATCACAGAAAACAAGAACACAGTTTACAATGTTATCTATGAAGTAAATTATCTTTATTGCCATGCAGAACACCTAACTTCTTACAGAGTCCCCTTAATTTAAAATAAAGTTCTGTGGGACCCGCCAGATGATCCAGCAAAGTTTATTTCCACATTAATGTCTCAGTCTGAGTTGTCCTTACCGCCGTGTCCTGCAGCAGAGTACGTCTGTCCCTGACACCCACCCCCTGTGGAGTTCAGTCCAGCCCCCACAAAGCTGAACCCCTCTGCCGAGTCCAGAATCTGAGCTGCTGTCTGAGCGTCCAGTGCCTGCTCAGTCTGAACTGGATCCGAGCCTGAACTGTAGCTGGATGTGGGTCGGACTGCAGAGCCATAAGGCGTCAGGGAGCAGTTGGTGCTGTTGGATGAGTGATGGGCTGACGGGTGATGATGACTGTAGAACATGTCTTTAGTCAGGTGCTGGTCGTTGAAGGAGGGGTACCGAGAGAGATGGTAGGCCAGCGATGAAGCCTGAGACTGAACCGAAGCCAGACACTGGCTCTGAGTCTGAGGCCTGAAGCACAGATCAAACAAAACCTCAGACTTAATAATGACAACAAAACATCTTTCATTTAACTGTTTGCAAATTCAAACATGGACGGGGACTTAAGGGCTCAGTAGCCAATATTACCATATGAGCCAGAATAAAACGCAGGTTTTGATACAATAATATATTTGAATAGAATTAAAAATAAAAGCTCCCATTATAGCTCATAAAAGTTAAGAGCTTTTATTTTTTTTATGTTAATATTCAATATTCTAAATTTTTACTATTTTCATGACAAAAAAAGACAAACTGCAAACTTTTTTCCAAAATGTCATAGTCAGGGTGGAATAGTCTACAAAACAATACTTACAGCCGCACACTATATTTCTCTACTGCAAGAATAATACCAATATTGTCATAATTATTATATTTGTAGCTATACAGAGTCTTGGATATTATGCAAACTACCAAAAAAAAGGAGAAACACTTGGAGGCGGATGTTTGTGGTCCAAATGGCATCGAGGTTTTTGTTCTTTAGGCCAAATTCAGGAGAATATCTTTACAAGGTTCTGCATAAACTGAGATTTAAGGCCTTTTAAAAGGAGTAAAAGTTTTACATTGTAATATAATACCACCAGGGTCCAGCGGAGAGACCATATTTAATGACCATATTTTTTGCTGCATTTATGTCAATAATTAAAATCTCCATGATTTATCATTTCATAACAATCTGATAAAATGCAACAAGGAAGATAATGACAAGAAAAGGCAGAAAAGAGAAACCATTATCAACATTAATGTTTTTATATACCGAGAATCTAATCATACTCTATCCATTGTCCTACAGTAATTACCTGTTCTGCCATCACTCCATATTGTGCATCATATCAGAGGCAGATTAAACTTACTAGACTATAAATTTGTGAAATAAAATGTCACTAACAGCCCTGAAGTGTCAGTAAAGTAGCATAAGACATGTTGCAGATGCACAGTACTAAATGAAGCTGACCTGAGTGCAGGCTGGTAGTTTGAGGCTGAGGATCCGCCAGCTGGTGGGAAGTAACCAGAGCTGGTCTGAGGTAAGCAGTGGTACAGGGTCTCTGGATACGAAGAGCAGGGGGTGGGCTGAGTCATGGCGCTGAGAGAAGACAGGCAGGAGGAAGTGGAGGAGGAGCAGGTGGAGGAAGAAGAAATAGATGTCAGGGGTCTCCCCGTCATGGGCCCCTGGTTGATGACGGAGCCTCGGTGCACTAACGCTGCTGGAGAGATAGGGGGCGTCATGAGGGGGCCGCTGACCTGAGAGAAGTCCATCTGACCACCTGTGTGTGTGTGTGTGTGTGTGTGTGTGTGTGCGTGTGTGTGTGAAGACAGAAAATACACTTACACAGGGACAGGAAGTACAAAATAAAGCATTCACATTACAGGTTGTTTTATTTAAAGCTGCACTAATCAATATTTGTGTGTGAACAATGGGTTAATGTTTAAGGTGCATTTTAGTTTCTTTCTGCTCATAGTTTTGGTTTTATGGCCCACAACCTAACTGTTTTGGTTCACTCTCAGCAGCAGCAAGCAGCTATTTTTAGCAAAAAAGCTAGACACAGTTAGAGACTAGCTGGTGAGGAAAGTGGAGCATTCAGCAGCTAAAGAGACAGATATTTCCCACATTACCCACATCCAAGATGGTGACTGTGAGGCCGGTTATCTTGACATGTTTTACCATCAATTATCATCTCATGGGCCAAAAGAAACAGATATTAGTGTATCTAACATTCTGTAAAATATAGTATAATTGAATAAAGTTGGTGCAACTTGTTCTTCTTGACGCGTCAGGGCGGTTAGAAAACAATAAAATGGTGCATTATTTTTGTTTTTCTTCTTACCTGCAACTGTGAAGCCAGCAGTCTCAGTCCCCTGGTAGATGACGGTGCTTGTGTCCAGACTTTGCTGCTGATTGGTGGACAAAGACATGTAGGCGTGTTCTCCCAGAGACTCATTCTTCACTGATTGGTCAATGGCAGCGCTGGCCTTGTTGCGATTAGCTAGGAAGCAGGAACTGGGAGAGGCCATGAACGCTGCTTTACTTGCATCTGAAACGTCATTAACAAACAACATGTGGTGAAACTCATTTGATTTATTATTACTGTAGAACTCACTGTGTTGTATTTGGGGACGTAATTATGATAATGATGAAACTAAAACCAGAAAACACATAAATCATTCATTCACATTATGTACGGTAGATCATTTCCAGCGAATTCAATCACAATCAATCCCAACAAAAATATAGCATTTGTTTTCTTGTACCTTTTTCTCAACTGTACTTTTATTTCCTTTCCTAAATTTGGGGCTATTTATTACTGCACCGTAAATGCACAGAAATTGTATAACTTTTCTTTTATTGTGTACTATTTTTGTCTAGTATTCTACTATAATTAAATTTATTTCCCTTTCCACTGTGTTTTTAAATGCTGTTTGAATGTATTTTTATGGCAAATAGACTTCACTTATATAGCGCTTTTCAACCTTAATAGTTCCCAAAGCGCTTTTACAGATTGGTCTCATTCACCCACTCAAACACTGATGGCGACGAAGCTGCCATGCAAGGTGCTGGCCTCCATCGGGAGCAACTTAGGGTTCAGTGTCTTGCCCAAGGACACTTCGACATGTGGACAGGAGGAGCCGGGGATCGAACCGCCAACCCTGGGATCAATGGACGACTCTCTTTGAATTGTCCCTGTGCTTTTCAAATAAACTATACTCCTCAGGGTAGAACATCTGCTCCATATATTGTATAACAAAAAATAATAGTTCCATTCCTAAAAATTATAGTTTATTGCATTTTGTATTATCCTATGCTATTTATATTTCATTTAACTCTGACCTATGCATTCTCTTGGTTTTATGTCTTTTTCTAAATCACATTATAACATGTTGTAAAATTGTAAAAGTGCTATACAAAAAGAATTATTACTATTATCATCCTACAGCGTTTGTAACGTCTGTAAACTTACTTTGTCTCTGATAATAAAAGAACAATCCTAGTCAGACTGTAGGCCTGCTGTAGATTTGAGTCGAGTTCATGTACAGTGTCGGTTTTGATGCTTGATACCTGCATTTTTCATGTATTTGTCCAACAGGTTCTGCAGGTCCTGCTCCTTGTCGTTGTTGAACTGCGTCTCCAGAGCCAACAGGATGTACTCGTCTAGCAACATCCTGATCAGATGGAAGGAACCTGTCAAAAGAAAAAAAGGTGGTCACGACAGAATTATGACTTTGTTAATCCACATATTTTCAAAAGGACATCTGACTACCTGATTCCAGCCGAGCGCACTGTATCTTCTTCTTTATCTACGGTTTGACCTTTAGGGATCAAGCTGCCCTTTGTTTGACCTGCAGGGTCGCAGGTTTAAAACCTCCTGTATGTGTGTGTGTGTGTGTGTGTGTGTGTGTGTGTTTGAGCGTCACTGGGTCTTCGGAGAGGGAGCCGCCAACTGGTTAGTGTTTATTCACACACACACGTACTCTGTGTGCGTGTGTTTGAACAGAGAGCACGCGACCCGCAGATAAGACTTTGTTTAATCAAGGCGAGTCTGGCCATTACAATTTATGGCGCTATTGTAGCAATCTGCTCCGAGCTGCCTTGTATTAGCCTTGTGTGTGTGTGTGTGTGTGTGTGTGTGTGTGTGTGTGTGTGTGTGTGTGTAGACTGAATGATGGAGACGAAAGCAGCCCAAAATGAATTAGCTCAGTATGTAGCTTTTATAAATTGTCTGATTAACTGTGGAGTATTCACTTTTGTTGAGTTAGACCATATTTCCTCTAAACTCTTGTTCTTGTTGTCTTGTTATCTTTGAGTTGAAAGGTATTCATTATATGTTGATGTCATGATTTATCGGTTTTAGTTCTGTTTGCTCTGAAAGAAAAAAAACAACACCCTTTTTCTGTTTTGTGCTGTAAAGAAATCTCGCTGCAATTCAGCAGATTCCACCAAATCAGACCTGACGGCACACAAGCTGAAACACAACGGAAAGCTTTGATACCACCAGTGTTCTCAGTGATGGTCCTGTTAGTTTACAGCAGTTATATTTCATTCTGATAACGAGTGAGGACAAACATTTATTGGTGTTTTACGTCAGTGGTGGAGGAAGTATTCTTATTCTTCACCAATACCGCACTGTAAACATACTCCATTATGAGTAAAAGTCTGGCACTGAAAATGTTATAACAAAATATACTTAAAACTGACCAAATGAGTGAAGCTAGTATATACTATTAGATTGCTGATGCATGCATGTGTAAGTAGCCTTTTACTGTTGCAGCTGGTTGAGATGTAAATTGTTTATTTTAACTTTATTAACTTTATTTTACAGGTCCCATAACTTCCTGTAATTTCCTACAAAGGAACTGATATGTAACCGTGAATTAATCTGAACTATCTAATTTGGAAAAAAATGGACCCACATGCAGTCATTCCTTCATGGAAATTGCTCTGCAAATCAACCAACACAACTAATTAAACAAAAATAACTGTCTCAGAACATTACCTATACTTTACGTATAATTTGTACTAAATTATATATATATATATATATATCTTTCAAGGAAATTCCTATAAAATTACTAGGAAATAACAGAAACCTCTAAAATAAATGCTGTTGGTTAGTTTTATCTATAACAATGCATTATATTCATGTGTATTTTGTATGCATATATACACACATGTTTTGTATAAAAAATCTTGGAAAAGTAATAAGTAACTACGGCTGACAAATAAATGTAGTGGAGTCAAAAGTATTATATAAATATTTCTCTCTCAGCTGTAGTGGCGTAGAAGTATGAAGTAACATGAAATGGAAATACTCAAGTAAAGTACAAGTACCTCAATTTGTACTTAGTTACATTCCACCCTTGTTTTACATACTGTATACAGTGGTGTATAAAGGTTTAGTCAACCTGAGACAATATAAGCAAGTAAAGAAGACTAAAGAGCTTTACATTAAAACATAAAAAAATATCTAACGTGAAATTTGTTCCCTGCAAGGAGTTAACTTCTTTTCTTGTCCAAGGGCAGCCAAAATTAGTGTAGTGGATGTGTCTTAAAATCAATTGACTCATTTTGGGTTTGTGACGGGAAGATTACCAGTTCGATCCCCGGAAGCTACTGGACGTCCTGACTGACTGCAAGCAGCACTTGCCCCTCCCTCATTACCAGCACTGAGATGCCCTTGAGCAAGGCACGTCTGCTCCAGTGAGAGCTGCTCAGAGGCCAACAGATCAGACCGGGATCAGGTGTGAATGTGTGTAACTGTGTGAGTCTAATCATGGCGTTCCTATAAAATAGACCATCTCCCTCAATGAAACGTACCTGAATAAATAAAGGTTAAAAGAATGAACACGTATAGCTGTGTTTTTAAAATACCCTTTCACTCTGTGTCATAAATAAACCCTCGGATGTCAAGAATTTGTAACTTTCTTTCTTACCAAAGCTGGAGGCATTGTTGAGCGTGAGGTTGTGCATCACTCTGGCACCAAAGAAACTCCACCTGAGGAGGAAATCCTGAGCTCGCTTCTTCACTGATCGACCGCTCTGCTTACCGGGCTGATCAGAGACAGAGACAGATAAGAAAAGCTGCTCGGTTGCACAACAGGACATTTGCAGGGAGGACCATGCAGCGTGTCCATACAAACACGAGCACACACAGCGCCAGGTGGACAGCTGTTACCTTGATGACTTTATGCTCCACCACAGAGTCCAGCCACTCGATGAAGGACTCCACCGTGGCGTTCTTCCTCAGCAGCTCCTTCAGCTCCTGAAAGACGGTGATGGAGTCATCTGGAAAAAAAGAAAAAGACCAAAAGAAGAGACAAGTTGCTTCATTATCAATACAAGAGATTCTCATTTGTATTAGAGTAACAGAAACTGCTGCTGCTGGTTGTTTTTTTAATACTGTAAAAAAGCTTGACGAATGCATCCTTTTAGAGTCAGATCAGTCGATGGATCATCTAATATTGGCCTTTTATTAAAAATGTTATATAATTATTTTCTAGCTCAGTTATGATGATTCCAATCTCGGCTATCGATGATGTGAATGCAGATCATTTTTAAAAAAGCTAATAAAAAGCTAATCTCTAGGGTTCCAAGACTGATAAAAAAGCTAAATCATCTTTAGACGATAGCCGATGGGTTGGGAGATTGCATTTCGGCCAATGCGTTCCGCCTCTTTTGCTCTCCACACGGACTGTTTACCTGCAACCAAAGCCCACTCAAACGTCAATATTACTCGGACTACAAACAGACTACAAACGGAAACCAGAACACTCCCGATACCAAAATCTTGTCCCTTGCCTACAGATTCTGCATTCATATGCAGATAATTGTTTATAGAGATTATGATGATTCATGTAAATATGTAAATATTCCATTTTCATCAGGTTGATTTGAGTATGCATGAGCTACATGGTCATGATCTTACACTCAGAGTAGATGTCTGGGTCCTGGTCTCCAGCTGTGTTTATGCTGAGCAGAGGCTGCGAGCTGATACTGCTAAGATCCACGTTGTCGATGTCCAACACCATGCTGCTCACTACGGCCTGGTCAAACAGCGCCGGACGAGCTATCTGGAAAACATGGGGGAGATGAAGGCAGACCTCAGAAATCCTCATCATGTTTACTTTGAGACTTCAGAGTGTACTGTAATGTGTTCTGTTCTTCGGTAAATGTTGTACCTGTGCCAGGTGTAAGAACGAGGTCTGTCTCTTCAGGGAGGAAACAAAGTGCCGTGCTATGGGGAGTTTCTTGGCTGCAAGGCATTCTGGGAGGTTCTCCAGGGAGGAGGCTAGCCAGTGCTCCCAGTGTTTGGCAAAGTTGCGGATATCTGCCAACAGACTGATGAACAACATTTATACAGATCTCTTCTCAATTCAGAACATCATTCGATATGAAGATTTGCTGCTTTTTATATAATTGTAGTTCCAAATAACTGCTTCTGGGTGAGACTGGACTTTAAAAACCTGCATCCTCCTGTCTCTACGGCAAAGAAAGTGGGTAAAATTGAATCATAACAATCAGGAAAATTCCTTCCAACATGTTTATCTTTTGCTTCTTACTTTTTATCACCAGCGACATGGATACCACTGGTGCCACAAAGAGCCTCAGATTGTCTGAGCAAAGGTTTCGTTTGTGTATCACATGAACATCACAACTAATTTGACAATAACACATGAAGCGAAGTTGAAGTAACAAACCTTTCAGGCATCTCCTGCATTGTCGCAGGAATCAGAACATCTGTTAAAACCTGCGAAAGTAAGGAACACGTTAGTAAAACAGAGTATACGCTGCTAATGTAAAAACCGTGCATGAACATGGATATGATTAAAATTTTTTGTGGGGGGTAATGCTCTCTTCGCCCGCTTAAATTTAGGTTAACTTTCCCCACTGAAAGTTAGAGGTTACAGAAGTTGCTGGTAGGAACTATTTTTCTTGTTTATAAGACACTTCGGGCTCAGGGAGGGTGGGAATTGAACCTGCACCCTTACGCTTACAAGAAAGTGTCTCCAACTACTAGGACAGTCTGCTGTCCAATACCTGTTTTATTCTACAGAGAGTTGCAGCATCTGATCTCTTAAAAATGAGAGAATGGAAGGTCACATGCACTTAAAGACTAGTTGTAAATGAAAACACTTTACTTATATGTTAAAACAAACTTCCCATTTTATGGAACAATTGACCAAAAGATGCTGAAGAAGTGAAAGTTGCCCCATTGCTTCAAAACAACCATTAAAAATATAATGGTAATATAAAATAATCTTTCAATTTTGTATTAAAAATGGCCTCATAAAAACATTTAGCTCTTTCTTGCTGGAGTACCTGACACTAGATTTGAAACAAAACAGGAACAGAAACTCAGACATTTATGATATAAACAAGTACGTAAAGTAAATGTGTGAGTGTCTCGAACATAAATTTAAATGTCTGAGTTTGAGACACTTTTGGACCTGCACACTCTTGCTGCTGCTGTTATTCTGTAGAAATGAAAATCCAGAAACTTCCAGATTTCTTAACAACCTTATAGAGAATGGAGTCGCAGACACAGAAGATGTCGACTATAACCGGGTTTTCCAGCAGCGGCAGCAGGTGGTCGGGCATTCCCTGCCAGAAATGGAGCAGAAAATTCTGGATCTGAAACAAAATATTTGGCGAGTTTTATCAGTTTGAGTGGACGGTAAACTGTTTAACTCTCTTCAGCGGTATAAGAACAATAAAATGCTCTTGTGTGACGGTAATCATCACCTCCTCAAAGTTGACATTAATGGCATTGTCCAGGATGCACTGGCAGTGTGTTTTATACATCATGATCAGAGTGTCCACCTGGGAAGAACAGATTATAATGAGACCAATCACAGCCAGCCAGTCCATTAAACAACTGTCAATGCAATATTGTTAAGAGTAAATACATTTGCTGTATGTAGCATTTTATGTGTGTCAAAAGTAAGATTACTGTATGCATATTTAACAGATTTATTGGTTTAAGAGTTATTTTTTCCCATTAGAAAGTCTGTTCTCTGCTCTACAACAATGCAGCAGAGATAGACAGATAGATATTTTTTTTTACAGTAAATACAGAATATACTGTATACTCAAAATGAAGTAATATTTATAACCAACCTTTTCTCTGGAGATGTTTCCCTGCAGCAGAAGATGCTGAGCGTTGGGGAAGTCTGGGAGCAACGTTCCCGTTTTAGAGCTCAAAGAGTATTTCCTGGTGAAACCTCCCTGAAAAATAAAAACAACCTCAGGCCCTTTGTCCTTTATTTGATCTTGACACTAAGAGTAACTTAACACCCTCTGAAAATCTTGTTTTGCTGATCTCCGGTGGTTTAACTTCTTACCTTGCTGCAGTGATGTAGAAGTGTACTCCAGGACTCTGTGACATCACTAGTGGGTGTGGTTACAGGTGCAACAGAGCATATTTCTGACCACACCCAACCACACCTATCAGGGATGCTGTGACGATTACCCATTTTCAGCTGTGAAATACAATCGTAACCAGGACACATTCAGATGTCGTAATGACTTATTTTTAATTAAAGATTATATATTTCTGTGTAAAACTATATTTTACAGCAGATCCGAAAGTCTATTATTTGGTAAAGACGTGTTAAACATATCAAATTTTTTTTTGTATTAATTTTGTTTATTTGGGTAACAATTGAAAACTCTGATGATGAAAGAATTGCATATATTTCAATATGTTATGTAATCAATTAGCCTGACGGGAGGCCTCCTCGACACTTGAGCGTTAAAGTAACTGCAGAACTGTTGTAAATATTTTTTGTACATAGACTTTATTTTGTGCAAATCTGTACTTTGGGAGGTCAACACAATAAATGTCATCCATCGCTATATCTGCGACTGCACCTGTGTTCCCTTGACATCCCGTGACAAACTTTCAACCAGAGAGGGCAGCAAAACGTTGCTTTTCAGCCTGGCGTTAAGTTACTCTTTAAGAGTTACCATCGTCACTTACCTCGTTCTTGAGCTTGCTCCCTGAAAATCTGTGATTAAAGCGAGAAACAGATTTAATCTTAGACGTTAATGACGAATGATGATCAACAGGGATTGTAAAAAATAAAATATATACAATACAATACATCATGTTTTCAACATTGAGATGTTTAAAAGGAAAGAATACACAGCACAAAGCTATAAAACATGCTTTCATGTATCAGTAATAACATTGAGAATCTTCATATTAATAAATGCTGTGATGTGTTTTACATTCGTGGTTTTGTGTAATCTGTGTTATACATTTCCAGATTTATTCCAGATGGACTAAACAGAGTATTTAACGTCTACAGAAAATGTAAAGAACAAAACATCAAAGTAACATCTGCAAAGACTAAAAGAGACAAAACAGAACAAATACAACCACTGTGCACTAATGCTAGACACACAAACGATATGGTGGTACAGCATGCATTAGAGAAGAAGAAGAAGAAGAAGAAGAGGAAGAAGAAGACAAAATTGTGTTAAATGTTTTGTTACCTGGTCAAACCTTTTCCAGAATACACAGAGTGATAGTAAGCGCTGCTCTCTTTGATGCCAATTCCATAGTAATGATATCTGTATAATGGCAAAATAATAATATCAAATAATAATCATCAAAGTGCAATAATTAGAAATTAAATGTTTTAAACTACATTTTTGGAACTCCAGGTTTACATGACACCTTTTTTTTTGTGCATAAATTCAAAAAATGAAAGTACGAGACTGAAAGTTACTTGGAGTGTCCTCTGGTGCCCAGCCTTCTCGTTGTTAGAAGAGGAAACTTCTGTCGAATTGTCTGATGAGAAAAGGAGGTAAAAAATATGAGCTCCGTCCTCCACATGATAACAATTTCATAGAGGAATCTATTAGTTTTAAACAGTTCGAAAGCTCAATTATATACTTTTTGAGACATTTTTAAGACTACCTGAAATAAACTCTCTACTAATAACAACAAAGAGACATAACCTAAACCAAACTGTTTCATTCAACACAATACCTGAAAGACCTGGACCTTCTAACTGAGCAAGACATGAAAAACAAGTGAGGAAAATAAATGTTCAGGATCATGATGTCCAAAGTTTGTCATATAACCAGAAACTTCTTTCATCTACGAGTTTTCATTTGGGTCGTTTGGGTCAAAACTAACATAATACATCATAAGAAGTCTGCAGAAACCTGTTTCTGATTTTATAAAAGACGTTTTTGGATAATGAAGGCACACCTTTCCAAATGTAGCAGCGCAGGCCGGCTCTAGTTTCTCCTTCCTGCAGAAGTCCAGGTAGTGAGCGTAGAGGATACATCGAGGCAGACACACTCCTTCACACACTATATAGTTCTCCTCCAGCCTGTTGAGACACATCAGAGAGAAAATCACTCATGTAATTATCATATGTGAGATGTCAACTGAATACAGTAAAAGCAAATACTCACTGAATTCTAGCTCCACAACAAAGATTAAACTGATGGACAGCACACTTTTAAATTTTAGAGGGAGCAAACAAACAAGAAAAACATAATTAAAATACAGCAAATTGGACTCGGATGGACTGAAGAGACAAAAATACAGCTTTATGAAGGTTTATAAAATGATCATCTGGTTACCAGCAATCGTTAAAAGTCAAAAAGAGGAGGAAGAAGTCACTTCCGGTTGCCATTTTTGTTTGGTTTAACTACGGAAGATAATTTAAAAATCCTTTACTTTGCAGCCCACAGAATAATTTTTGTTACGACTAGAAAGAAGAGTTTTTGTGGAGTCTGGAAATGTCTTCAAAACTGCTGTAAGTGTTAACAAATGAGCTGCAGGTTTTGTCCAAAGTGTTTGTTGGTTTTATGTCACCGTGCATCCAACAGTTATTTAATAATGACACACGGCATTTAATAAGTTCCTCTTAGTAACTCAGACTGCTCAGAAGTTCTTCCATCACCCTTCAGCATCTTGCAGTGGTGGAATGTGGAAGTGCATTTACTCTGTAGTACCGTACTCAAGTACAAATTCGAGGTACTTGTACTTTACTTTAGTTTACTTCTACACCACTACATCTCAGAGGGAAATATTGTACTTTTAATCCACTACATTTGTTTGACAGCTTTAGTTACAGTTCAGATTATAATTGTTCATACGCGACCTGTCCAGTAAAAACACTAAATCTGGTGATTTTGAATGTGAATGTTTCTGATAAACTGAAGGATTAAGATTATACATTTATGGGTTGAGAAAATGATCCTTCTTCATAAGCTAAATAAAGTATTAAATAAAGTATTAAATAAATAAAGTATAAAAAACTTGGATCAGCTGGAAAATGCATCGTCACAGAGCTAAAAACAGGGCTGTTTATCTGAGCTCATGAAAAGTTAAACTTTTTAGAGATACAACTACAAACACATGATGATCAGATTAAACTAGCCAACAGTATATAAAGTAATTAAAATTAGCTCAACCTTAAACATCTACAGCAGTAAAATGCAACATTCACATTAATGCAGCAGCAATATTAATCCAGAAACATCAGATATAATAGGAAAACACTTTTACTGCACAATGAGTACTTTTACTTTAGATACTTAGATACTTAAGATACTTAGATACTTAAGTACATTTCACTGATAATACTTTAGTAAGGTTTTGAATGCAGGACTTCTACTTGTAGTGGAGTATTTTCACAGTGTGATATTAGTACTTTTACTTAGGTAGGTTTCTGTGATGCAAAACAATGGCAGCAAATAGCTTTGGAGCTACTAAATGGTATGTGACCTATAAGTATGTATATTAGTGTGCCTTTACTGATGCAGTAAGTAGACTGCAGTGCTCTTACCACTGCAGAGTGAGTTGTGTCTGTTTCTTCTTGTCCTTGATGATCTGACTGATGGTCTTCCTGGAGGACGAGATGCTCTGTTTGATGGTCAGGTCTGGGTTAAAGTCCGCCAGGTCCTGGTCTTCCTCAGAGGACGGCGTCTCATTGCTGTCCTCTGCTTCTGAGAAAACATGCAGGACAAATACAGAACAAAAAAAACAAACTTCAATGTGTTTGGTTTCGACGAAAGATAAAGGAAAAAACATGAGGCAGCATGAATTTGAGCACTGAATGTTTCCTATGTATCTTTTTGGGAAAAGCACATATTGACATACAGTACACATTGTGGATTAGAGTGGAATCCAGACCTTAATTATTTCACGTAAATTTTTCAGTTTGGTTTACATATCACTGTCTAAAAGAGAGTGGGATAGCTGCATCACATCTTCTTCTCTAGTCTAATTTCAGCTGTAAATAAAAAAAGTACTTTTCTTACTAATGGAACATTTTATTTTTACATTTATTCCAGTTTTAGTGTTTCTTCTTCGCCCCCAGTGACTGCAGCAACCTCACGTGCTTCAAGCATCCCCTTGTAACATCTACAGTCTTTTATTTTTGAATCCAAAACATCTGCTTTGAGGAGAACGTCAAGAAATTAGTTTGAAGTCTTGTTTTCGGCCATGTGAGGACCTTCTCCAACATAAAGTTGCTTTTGTGTTTTTCTAACCTTGATAAATTGATTTGAGCTTTCATTTATCAGCTAACTTCTATTGTTCACTGGTCTGCCCGCACAGTAAACAATAAATTGTATGAGTGGTGTTCAAAAAATCAAATAACAAGGCTATTCTTTTCTGAAGAGTGCCATAACAGCCACTCAAAGACATGTGCTGTAGCTGCATTTTGAATGTTATTGTGTTCAAAGGGAATGTTTCAATTGCTTTTTGGTCTCAAAGAGTTTCCATTTTTCTCCCTGCAAACTAGAACAAACACTCCACAGTGAGAAAAGAGACAAACCTGAACACAACTGATGTCAGGTCATGATGGTAAAAACTAAGAAAAGAATTACTACAATAACTAATCATAATAAGGCAATGATGAACTAACAAGCCAAATTAATTAGAATAAATGTACTTATAAACGGCACAGAAATACATAGGTTATTATTGATTGTTATTACTGCAATAGGATGCTTCAAGAGCTCATATATATCCACCAGACAGTGTAATATCACCTGAAAGTCCTCAACATGACAAATATCAAAATATTGGAGCTGACACCAACAGAAAACAGGGGTTTGTACGTTTATTATTTAAAACTACAAAACTGTATGTGAATCCTGGCAGCTCAACAATATTTTTACATTTTTTTCCAAACTTTGGGGGTGTAAAAAGTATAATTGTAGGTAAGGGATGGTGAAAACAGTACAACCGAAAAAAGAAATTAAAGAGATAGGAGAGACTAGAGTGTTTAATCCTAATAGCGATAATAATAATGAACACAGCTGCAGGCAGCCAGGAGCAGGTTTCACAGCCTTTGGAGCAAACGAGGTGTCGATGAAACATTTAATCCATCATTGTGGAAAAGTTTCACATCTTAAGAGTTGGAACATTTTGGTGAAATGCTGCCTGATACTGCAATTTGATAAAAGAGCCCTTTGTGATAACGGTGATGCTCTTTTGGGCACGTCTGCCTTCCTTTTTGTGCATCTGTCAAAATCTTTTGTTGACGACTGTGAAAACCAGAAGAAAAGTTTGTATTTCCTCTGTGAAACTTTGTACGTTTTGCACGATAAATTAAAAGTTTGGCATGAAACCAAAAACTGTTGAAATTAGAATTTATGTTCCACAAAATCAGTGGAAAAAGGTTTCAAGTTCTACATTTTACAGGTATCTGTCTGAATGTAAAGCTGCATTTCATAATACCATATCTGACTGAATTTACTTTATTTATTTGAGTCTTTTTTTCTTTACTGATTTCTTTACAAATTACATCTCCCCTCCTGTTTATCTGTCTTCATCATCATCCTTATTCACATGTGTAGGCCAAAAAAGTTTGTGAAGAAAATGAATGGGATCTTGCTGTCAGTTCAGCCTGTTGTCTGTTGTTGTAGCACCACCATGTGGTCAATCTGTGTCACTTTTTTACCTGAGCAGATCTGAAACCTAACCACAGAAAAACATTCAGATTGAAAGACTTCGAGTGAAGAATGTTTCAAGAAAACAAGAGAAGATGACGGTGTAGACGTAAGAAGGATATTAATATAAAAGAGGAAGGTTCCCAACAGCAATAATATTTCATTGATTGAGAATGGTTGTTCCTTTACCTGATTTAATCCCAGAATCATCCTCCTGATGAAAATGTGTTTGTCCGTTAAAGTCTGTGCGTGTTTCTTCTGGTGAACTGCACAAAGTCTTGGTTAGAGAGTGAATAAGAAACACTCCATCCCTGGCTGAACTCTCACTGCTGCGCTTCATCGGCATTGTCACATAAAAAGAAATGCCAATAAACACATCAACCAAAGACAAAGAAGAAGACGAAGAAGAAAACTGAAGTCAACCTGCGGTGAAAAAACAGCCCACTGCAGCTCATTTGTCCTGAAGACTGTGAATCAGCTCTGCACACAATCTTTAAACTCTGTTTGTCAATCCCACCTTCACACAAGTCCAGGAAAAGATGACTAACACCATGTCCAGCATTTTGGTCCAACCACAGATCTGACGCTAAAGAAAAGTGGTAAAAACCGCACTGTTGATAAACCTGACAGAGCAACCTCAGGCTAATAAAGCCGTGCTGTGGGAAGGCAAAGCTAATGAAGCCGTGGACGCATTCATCATATTTACAGAAGACTGGGGCTAATCCAGGTTATTAATGATTAACAGAAAAACCCTCATCCATCTGTCCATCCATCCAACCTGCCTCTCACAGTCAGCTGGCCCTTTGTACAAAGTTAAATATTCATAAATAAAAAAAAGCCCAGCAGGTATTTAAGTCAGAATTGTCCAGTTTGGTTTTCACTTTATTTAGTTTTTAAATCTCAAATACCTGTATATGCATCTTGACTGGATATTACTGTGTGGCAGTTGTGTAGCCAGTTTATGGGTTAATTTTAAACTCAAGACTTTAACCTGCTTAAATAAAGGAGTTGAAAGAAAGAAAATAGAGGAAAAAAATGCACATTACAATTACCTAAAGCCAAAGATGACATTATTAAGAAATCATGTTAGAAATTCTTAGTTTTGTAAGACCAACAGTCCAAAACAAGAAAAACAACACAAAAACAACAATATAAACAGATCAAGCAGAAAATTACTAGATAATGTTTGGCAGCTTTGCTTTATGAATGGTTTAAATGATACATTTTTGCCCGTTCTGTCAATCAACTAATAGTTTTAGCACTACACCACACGATTCAAAATAATGTGTCTATCAACACTTTGAGGATTTTTCTGTTAAAATAGGCTATTTTATTAAAAAAGCATCCTTATTGGAAATGTCACTATGGTGTTTGTATTTGTATTTTTAGCTCTACATAAACCAGAAAGTTAATTAACAGAAATAGACTACTGGGCAAGTATCATATTTGCATTTCCGATCATTTCCAACTAGACTGCCAGTATTGAGATTATAATGATTTAACCTCCAGCTCAGAATAAACCCAGATAATCTCTGACCTTTATTTATGAAGGAGAAACAGGAAGTGAGATCAGACACGTGTTACAGCATGCTCAGTTTGACAGGTCGCACACATGAGGCGGTACAAAAGGTGAAAAAGGTAGGAAACAGAGGTAATTTAAATTAGTAAGATGTCACCAACTAACTGCTGTTTCCAGTCACTGAGGGTAATTTGAGATAAACCCGACCGTTAGGCCGAACTATGAAGTTAGCTTTAGCATCGACTAGCGTTAGCATGAAGGTCTTTGCTAGTTTTACTGCCGCTAACTCCTCCTGAATGTCAACTTGCATCGCCATGAAAAAGTCTGCTGAGTCACTTTTGGTTAGTCCGGACATCCTCTTGTACCCTGTGGATTTATGGACACGACAGTTTGCCAAATTTCTACATTTGAAAAATTTAGTTTTGGCTAAGTAATGTTACTTAAGCATATGCTAGCTACGTTAGTTAGGTTGCTGAAATCATTTCCTCACAGATCTAAGCAAGCTGCGCATTTGTGTTCTGTCATTGTTATGGCATCTAAATAAAGCCAGTCTACCAAGAAATATGATTTTTAAAAAAAAAATATACTTTGCATATTTATTATTGATAACTTTGCATTGTATGAGAACATGGTATAGATCAGAGTGCCGCCAATAACGAGAACTAAAGTTAACTAAAGTTAACAAAACTGAAGGATCCAGGTTGCCTTTCTTTAGAAGGGGCTTAACA